>VZSC01004443.1:111503-165322 GCA_013398225.1 Steatornis caripensis
CGGGCTGGTGGCCCCCCGCCGCCGGCAGGGGGTGGTGCGGGCCCGGCCCTCCGCCCGGCTCCTCCTCGCCCCGCGCCCGCCGTGGCCCGGGGGAATTTCCCGCCCTAACAGGGCTCTTTGTGCCAAGCAGCGATGCAGAGCAGCAGTACGTCTTGCACCAGCAATTTTGGATGTTCCTGCGGTGCGAAGCGTCCAGCCACTTTCTCAGCAGCAGGTATATAAGAGGGGGGGGAAGCTCCTGGGGACTAAAGCAGTTCCCAGCTGGTGACCTTGCTGTAGTCGGGTGCATTAAAGTGCAGCTCCAACACTGCTCGGAGTCTTGAAAAGCTTTCATCCATTTCTGGCTAGTCTCAGGAGAGCTTAAGTCATTTCAGTGCTCCACTCCTCCTCCCTTGGGCCAACACAAACCCTTGCCAGGCCAAAGGGACCGAGTCCGGGTGTACGGTTATCAGGCAGCTGTAGGTGCTGAGGTGTTGAGTGAGCTCTCTCCCACGTACTGCACGGAGGGCTCACGTGAAGAATGTCAAATTTGGTAGCAGAGTGTCATAGCAGAACTTATTTAACAGGCTGGACACCATCTTTCGTGATACTGGGTTTCCTCCATTACGACAACTGTATGCCAATAAGCATCAAAGAGAACAATGATAACTTCCCTACTACTACTACTACAAGTCAAATGCACTGGCTCTAGTGATAATATGTAATAATGATATTGAAAATACATACTATGCAATATATAAAGCTTTGATACATCTTTAGATCAGGCTTTAAATATAAATTTGAAATCTGTGTGTTATTTATTGCACTGATTGTAATGAATTCTGAATTACAGTGCTGTATAATGAATATACATTTTGAAAGGTCATTTTGTGAAAAACTGAACAAGTATCATGTGTGCAACATCTTCTAATGAGGGTAGGTGTGCTCTCCCTTGCTAGTCTGTGCACAAATTCCTGATGAAACAGATCAGTACTGAAAAGAGAGACTACTCTTCCAGAGATTTTGAGCTGTTCTGGTTTTCCTTTGATCTGTCTCAGATGCATACGTGAACTTTCCTCTAACTTTTTAATTCACAAGCCTGTGGGGCTTTTGTTTTGAAGGAGTGGTACTGAAAACACGAACTAAATTCTGTCGTAGTTGCACTGTAGTCTTGGTTTTAGTGTTGGGAAGCACTTTCTGTTACCTAAGGCATATGTGATTGTCTATACCTGCATTTTGAACATACATGAAATTGTATGCTGTGAGTATTGTGTATTTCATAGGGCTTTGTAATTTCTAAATCTGTATAAAATATGATGAATTAACTCTTACAAACTTTGCATTTAATGTATTCAAAAGTTGTGTTGATGCATTTGTCTTTAATTGCTTGAAATTGTCAGAGTTTGGTTTGCAAAGAAGAGTGGAGAGGCCTTTGTGTTTTCTGAACTGCTGTTGACTTGTGATTTCCGTTAACATTGGATGGGTCGTTATAGATTTTGTCCCTCACATTTATCCCGTCGTTTGACATACCATTTCTTTGACATATATTGCGACCATTTCTCTTATGTTTGTTCAGTAACCACAATGTATGTATGGTCTTAGGTAGTGGGAGATAGGATTCCTTGTAGTCTGTAAAATGCTCTGATACTTTTCTTGACGAAAGTTGGTTTGAATATAGGATAACAGTGAGATTATTAGCATGATGATATTAAAAACATCCCGGAAACCATTTCTTATTACTTGAAGGTGCTGATTCAGTGAGCACTTTTCATTACAATTCCATGATGTTATTTTTAATAGTGTGTTTAAGTGTTTCAAAATTATCACTTTTAATATGCAAAACTCATTAAGCACTGTGCACTATTTCTGAATCTTCTTGTAAACATTAGCTGAATTTCTTTATTCAGTTTATGAGAAAATATTTATAATCTGGTTACTGTTTTACATTTCCTGGTGATACAAAACTGCCTACTTAACATCTGCATGAAACTGGTCACAGACAAGTTTTTGCGATAACAGGCTTCCAATGAGATTTATGAAATATTTGATGAAGAAATTCAAACAAGGAAACCACAATCATTTAAACAAGAGTTTGATTCAGTAGTTTTGTGGTCTTGAACATGTAAATCCCTTCACTATTTAAATTAACAGGAGAACTAATACTCAGAGAAATTCTGTAATTTTTTTTTTTTTTTTTGAAAGAGGGAGCCAGAGAAACTTACATGCTTGGTGTGGTGTGGGAGGACTTTTGATGAGACTAGGTAGGTGGTTATATTTCTGTTTTAAGTTAGTCATTCCATAATGAAAAGTAGAGTACTCTATAACACTCAACATATTAAAGTCTACTTCATTTATTCATGTCTCTGCTTGGGACACGGACGTCTTAGTGTAGATACTAAATGATTTGTCTTTTTAATGCAAAACCTGCTCTCTCCTACCCTTCTCTACCTACGTCCCTCCAAGAAACTGTCATGGTTTACTAGGGCCCTATCAGCAATGCTCAATAAAGACAGTTAACCTTTGCAATTACAGTCAGAGAATTCGGCCTTTAAACCATTCTTCATGAAAGGTCAAGCTGAAATGGTTTTAAAGTAATATACATGCAAATTCCTTTTCTCTGTATTCCTATTGTGGGATTTCCTCTCCATCTCCCAATATGTGTAAGGACTAGACATATTCTAGGGTGCTGGAGAGAATTCTATGTGTAAGATATAGTTGTTCAGCAAACATAGAAAAAGGTCAAGACCATGGCAGTGCTCTCACTATACACTTTAGAAATCATTCCTGTACTGTTACTACCAAGAAGCAGTACTAACCTGTGGCCGAGCTTTTTTGACATTGTACATTACAGCTTTGCTAAGCTCAACACTCTTTAAATGGAAAATACGTCAAAATCTGAAGGCTTGGTTAAAGGGAAAAAACCACTTTCTCTTCCTGTTCTCCATGGCTTTTGAGATAAATATTGTTGTGTTTTCCTCTGCCACTGTATTCTGCACTTAAAAAAAATAGATGTAAGAGATTTACATAAAGGGTAGCAGGACATTTCTTTCGTCCTGGGATGGAAGAGGTCAGTATGCTGTAAGCTACTGTAAGCTGTGTTGTTTCTATAGGTCTGAATGTAAGACTTGGAGACAATGTATAACTCATCCTAGAGCCTTTCAAAGATAAATCAGACTAATGTGAAGACATATTGGGGAGTCCCAGTCATGCTTTCTTACTATGTCTCTTAACCTTTTGGAGATTGGTATTGCCTTCCTAGGTTCCCGAGTAGGCCATGAGTAAGATGATTGTTTGTAAGGTGTTATGGCAGAAGTGTCACCAAGAGACTTTTCCTGTGAAATCATTTTGGCTTGTGCTATTTTATGTAAACTTTGTAAATCCATCTCCAACATAGTTGTTTCTGCATCCTCTAAGGATGCAGCATTCCAAAGGACAAAGATAGGGATTCAAATATGAAAAAAAGCACACTGAGTTACAAATAGATTATTTTCTCACTTTGACATGGAAGTTCCAGGGGGCTCTGCATAGGGAAAATAATTTTCTTCTCTCTTCCTTCAAAAGAAACCTGGAGAGCATGACTTAGAAGTGTTATAATTGTCTTTATTTTGAAATACTCTGTACCTTTAATGAGCTTTCAGAAACCTACTTAATGTCCTGTTGTACTTTTGACTGCAGCCATATATAATGCCATGGTAAAGCCAGAGTTACTAAACAGTAATGAAGAATGAAGATTGACATTTATCTACTAAACCATCAGATCCTTTGCTAATTCATGCTAATATTACATGTTAACTCTTTGTTCCGCAACAAAACCCTTCTTGGTGAAGAAAGATGTTGTGAGGCTGCTTATCCACGAGCGCCGGGTTTTGTTCCGTCTCACAGGAAGGGATGTCTGTTGACTAAACCACAGCAGTGAGAGATGCAAAATGTGAGGCTTTATTCTCAGTTAGCAGTATTACTGCAGCTAATCACACAAGGCCAGATTTACAGAGGTAGTATGCAAGTCAAAGCAAGCTTGTGGTGTTCAACAACTTCAATTAAAAAAAAAAATGTTCTGTCTGTACCTCCCTTCTTATACCTCTAGATAACACTGTTAAGTAGGATTGTGTGGTTTAACTCCTGTGCATTTGCACTGCTTGAAAAGTACTGTATGAGGACAGAGTATCTTTCTGCAATTTTAAATTAGCAGTACTTTGTTAAATCAGTGCAGTTACATCAGCAGAAGTACATCAGTGATACGTCTAAAAATCAGTGCCACAAGCAGTAGAAGGCTTCAGGCATAAAAATCTGGCCGTTAGCCATATTTCTGTGTTTTATCAGTTTTCTTCAGTTCATCTGGGCAGCATGGTCTGGAATTTATAGGTTCCACCTTCCTGCTCCTGCAACTCTGGAACAGACAAATTATGTCAGTAAATGGAGGCCGCCACTACTGAAAAATCACTGTCTTTCCAGTTTTTAAGAAAGTAATTGTGTACATTTAATGACAGCACATAAACTGAAAACACAATTAATTTGAATTTGTGCTTTCTAAATGCATTGTTCTTTGTACCATGATCCTGAGTATGAAAATGTATTGTTACAGCATTATGAATTCTGCATAGTTTTTCAGGCTTCATCGTCTACATGAGGGTGGAAAGTGCAGATTTGTGAACTGGATCCACACACGTATTTTTTGCTAGTTTTGCTCTTCAAGATCAACGTTTATGATACTTGTCCTTCTGAATTATGTAGGTTGTCTTCTACTCAAAACTGTTCATAAGGTATTTTGAATTGGATTCAAGGAAGGGGAAAAACTTGCTAACTTCATATTGAACATGAGCAATGCAATTGCCCTGCTTCAGTGGGTACGTGGCACAATAGCTCTTTAAAATCAGTATAGGAAAAACCTTTATGGAAAATCAATTTAACTTAAAATAGCAAAAATATCTGATTGGTACATTGGTAGTTGATATATTGTGGAGTGTTGGGACCTGTAGCTGAGAAAAAAATGCCATAAACCACTAAAATTAAAGGTAGCATTCTTTCCAAGTGAAGTTATTCAGTAATACTAAATTCTGGTATTTCCAGTTAAAGCTAGTCCATATGCACAAAGCACTCCATAATCGGCTCTGCCCCTTAAGTAGTTGAAGACAAGTAAATTAACTGTTAGAGGAAGGTTTCACGTTTGCTCGATTTAGACTGGCATTTAAGGAATCATCAACATACATAAAACAATCAACACTACAAGTAAAAATTTAATTGAGCCTTTGCAGCTTCGTAAACTAGTATGTTTCTGCACATAGATCTACAGAGATGACAAAAGTTGAAAGGCAATCTAAAATTTTAGGAGTTACCTATAATGAGGAGGGCGAGAGCCAGTTGAATTGAGTCTCAGAATCTGGGGTTTACGTCGCGTTCAATTTAAAGCCTTAATTTGGAAAGGGTGTTAAATCTGAACTCAGAAAGGTGCCTAGTGTCGCACACGCAGCCTGCATGCTGTGTGCTGGGAGAGGGTCAGGGCTGGTTTGCCCCCTCTCCACTCTCTGTCTTTCCTGATTGCACTTGTGGCTCAGCCGTAAATGTGGTTTATCTGAAAGTAGCTTGGAAGTAGTCAAGCTATCAACAGGCTCATTACAAGAGCTTGAAGTGCTGTGTTTTCTGGGAACATTCATTATTTCCTTTAGGAGCTGCTCCAAGGAAGGTGCCTACACCTACAGTTCAGCAGAGGCTTAGTCCTGGAAACCAATCTGCAAAGACCCCACTTCACCCACCAGGCACTGAGCATCTGCAGATGCCTCCGTTTTCCCTAGTAATGCTGCTTGGGCACATCATGCTAATGACTAACGCATTTGCTTGCACACTTCCCATCTGGACTGAGAGGAGTGTCTTAGGATTTATCCTGCTTAGCGGCATTGATATTCATCTGCCAGATATGTCAAATTCTCCTGAGGACTGTGATCCAGTGAGGGTGCTTGAACGGTAAATTCTTTACAACTATGAATTCAGCACACAACAGTAGCTCCAATGGCAGTCACTTGATAAGTGGCCAAATGAGGTAAAAATGCCCAAGTCTTCCTTTTAATGGGATTTTTTACTATAGTTTAAACAACATGTATTTTTAACAATAAAAGGCGCTTGTAGCACAACTTGGAGGTGTTGTTTCTATTTTAAATAACAGATTGAGGCAATTTTCTGTACTCGAAGAGACTGCTTGGTCATCATAGCCCAGTAGAACCTTTAAGAATGTGTATGTCAGTCCAGTAGAGAGACTCCTGTCAAGGTTGTAAGGCTTCAGGAGGTATGTAAGATTTCAGTCTGCATTTTTTTTTCTTTTGGTGATAATTTGTCTTGGCTAGTTCAGGAGTCTCCCTGCTGAGCAGGCTGGCTGTTGTAAATCACATTCACCAGGAAATATATGTGTGAGGAAGGAACTTGAATGATCTGTGCCCCAATAAACCGCAGAGAGCATTTCGGAATGCATTGCAAAGAGACTGGAAGTTTTTCCAAGAGGACTACTTAGCTGAAACTCATGGCATTATTTAGTATTTTCAGTAGTTTGAAAATTAGCTGTGAATAAGTACAAACTAGGAGCCACTCACTATAAAAGCACACTCCTCCAAAATGACACAAAATCCTAATCCTCTCCAAAGTTTGGAAGCGTTCAGGCAAAAAAAGAAAAAGACAAAAATTGGGACTAAGATCCATCTGTGCTTTGTTTTTCTTGAGTCATCACCAACAGATGGCAAATACTCTGTAGGAATCATTCAGCTGAGTTACTCCAGTTTGTGGGGTACCTAAGGCATCTACCCGTAGTTCTATCCTTATACTCTGTCAGAAGCTCAGTTTCCTTTGGAGGTTCAGGCAGGTACCAGCACACAGGCTTGTGCATAATTATGCCCTCAGATACAGTACCTGTTATCTAAATATTCATAATAATTATCTTCCCTTTTATTTGTTCTTAAATAATAGGTTCCAGTCCTAACTCAAGGCTGCCTAGCTGTGTCAAACTTCATAGACGGTTGCAAAAATAGCTAGCAACAAGCTGGTATTGACTGTCACTTCCTGTAGGACTCAAGTTGATGTCTACTATTTCAGATATACTTCAGTTTAGAAATATTCTACATGCCATTTCCCAATGACTTCTGCAGTTGAGCAGACATGAGATGAATGAAAAAAGTGCCTATCGTGTAGACTCATGTTCCCACTTCATCTTCATGCAGGGAAAATTATTATTCCATTTCATCAATGTTTTATTAGATTTTCCTGAAAAAGTTGGCAAAGAATATCATTCTTCAGAGACTAACAAGTTAGCTAGTGTGTGCTGTTCCCCCAGTACTGGCACTGACATTCTCATTTCTGTAAGTAGATCTTGTTTTCAGGGGAGCAAGATGCTATTTTTAGAATTGATCTCATACCTTCCTTTCTTTTCTCCCCCAACTCATTATGAGGTGCAAGTAAGTATGTGATTGGAAAATGATCTATTTGCCCAGAAGAGACCTCTGCCTTACTTAAGCTCCCTATTTTGCTCTGTACTAATTTATATGAGATAGATAATATTCACTGCTCATGTAAATATGTCATCTACTCAGTCTACCGAGACCTCTTGTGCTATTGCTTAATAAAATCATGGCTATGTGAGTAGTGTCTCTGTGTCTCATGATAAAATTTCTTTCATACTGCTGACAGCCCGTAAAACAGAAGGCACCCTTTGCAAAGGTGCTGTCTGTCCTATTGAACTTGGACTTTTGTAAGCCTTCATCAATGAATGAATGTATCTAGTAGGCAGCAAACTGCAGCATGATGAGCAAAAGAGAGAGGGAGCGCCTAGGAGAGCTGCACTGAAGCCTAGCACCTGATATGTCAAGAATTATAGATTATATTGAGTAAAATTCATTTCGGTTTTGGGCATATGCTGCTGCTGCATCAGAGTACAATGCTATTATTTTGTAATAGACATACAGAGCTTGCCAACGCAGTTTTAGAATAGCCAAGTGGAATGTAAAGATTTCAAGTCAAAAGGGAAGGCTGAGCCGTGCAATAACAAATGACAGCACAGTGATCATGTGCTGAGCTGGTGGTAAACTGAATCAAAATGGCTGTGTGGCTATCTGCGCTATTGTTCATGCTGATGCCTCACTGAGGTATCCTAATTATTCACATATTTAGCACTATCTTTTGTACTTTTTAAAAAGCAGAATAACCGAGTGTTTTGCGCTGATATTACCATCCAGTAAACAATGCGCATGTGGCATGTGCAACGTTTAAATGCACGTGAAAAAAAAATGGAGTGAAATTTATTCCTCTAGGTGCTAGAAAACTCAAGTGACTACTCAAAAAATTTGTAGGAAACACGTGTCTGTGGACATTGGCCTTGGCACAGGAGGTGATGGAAGCAGAAGAACCTGAGGACCTATGAAAGCAATGGATGTTGCTGTTGTCACTATGAGCTGAATGACGTTAAGACAGATACTGTCGTACTGTCCTAGTGGAATGTTACCACTGAATTGGTGTTTGTGTTTTATTGTTTTCTGATCTAAGTATAGGACCAAAACTTGCGCTCCTGAGCACTGCAAATTTCACCTAAATCTATGTTTGGGACCCATTTCACTTAGCTTTCACCATATAGTATTTTAGGGAAAACCTGTCCTCTGTTGAACAGATGTACTTTTCTGTTTCTCATAATGCCAAACAACTTTTTTGCTACGTGACCCTTTAGTAAAGAGCTAACGGTACTAGCAGAGACTATCAATTACAGGTATCAATATTGTTTCCATCTGTGGAGAAGATAGCTTAAGCCTTTTCTTAAAACTAAGAAAATAGACTTAACATTTGTTTTACGATGATGCTGTGATTTTTGTTTAAAACAGAAGTCTACTTAAATCGCAATTTCTATAACTCTATCATCACATCTTTGCCTATGTGCCTAAGAGGACTCATTTACATTTTAAATTATGGATTTTAAAATAATTTATCACAATGCCAAAATATTCTATAGCATTGATATGTAAATGCTTCCTACATCTTCTTCATGTGACTCCCCCCAGATAAAGCCAGTAGCATGAAGGGGAAGGGAACAGGAGAGGATGACAAGATGCAAGTCTACTGGAAGAAGCCGGTAGCACAGCGTGAGCCAAATGAAGGTGCCCTCCACTCACCCAAGCCGGTTCAGTGCAGTTCTGTGCTTTCCTCTCACCCTTGTCTGACCTGCCAGCAAGTTGCACAGACTGAGTGTGCTTAACTTTCCTAGCAATGATAAAGTGCCATCAATTTTAATTTTAGGGGACATGAACACTTTTAAATCAAGATCCAAAGTAAAATGCAGCTGAATCAGCAGTAGTGCAGAGGTAGTAACCTCTGTTGGAGGGCTAGCGGTGGGCAGCTGGTGGCTGGAGCATCTTACGTTGGATCACCACTCGCAAAACAGGCGTGGGGAACCACAGTGTTAAGTGCCCCTTTTATAGTATTTTTCAGAGTGTGTGTATGACATGAGTTGCCACTATCCATATTCTAGAATTTGGCCTAAGAATCACAGCATAAGGGCAGATGGTTGGTACATATCTTACGCAAATTGGCTGCTTGTGGCAGAAGGCTATGATGGTGGTTTTGTTTCTTACTTCTTTTATTATTATTGTTAGAAGTGTGGTTTAACTAAGGAAATTAAAGCTAAAATTGCCTAAATGTTTTTTCTTCTGATCTTGTAAGCAAAAAAATTGTGAGTTTCACTTTGAAAAGAATATTTTCTACATGAGAAAGTTAAATACCTGTTTCCACTTCAGACAAAAGCCCAGTTTCCCTTAACTTGCAACAATTTGGTGTTCACTCGTATCTATTTTTACTGCAGAAACATAGAAAGAATTGTTCTTTGCGAAAGAATTTATCTGAAATAGATTTAAATGTAACCTTAGAGCACAAAACATGAAACAAGAAAACAGAGTTAAACTTTTAAAACAATCAATTTTATTCTGCACACAGCAATTACTTCTGCTGTCAGCAGGAATAAAGTTTACTGCCGTTGGAAACTTGTAAAAAGTGAAATGTGTTCCTGTAAAATGCCTTGTCAACTGCAAGTAAACAAGGCCACACCTTTCAAGAACCAGACATCCCCTTATTTTAGTATCAATAAGGTGTGTGTCCTAGACACCTGCTGAGAGTAGTTACAAAAATATGATTTGAACAAAGAGAAGGAAATGCCATATTCCTATGCGGCAAAGAAAGCCTGCTTATTGACTTTCTGAACTGCCGCAGCCAGGATGCATGGGATTCCACAGTTCATCTTATAGGGAGCTGAGAGGTGCCTATATCCGAAAGTTGAACTGGGATTAATATAGATGTCTTTGTTATTACACTTCAATAAAACTAATCCTTATATCAGTACAATTAAGTCTAATGACAGACACAATCTCTGTTTTTTATTAAAAAAAATACCTTCTGTGAACATTTCAGGGGAAAAGGAAAGAGGAGAAGCAAGAATTACCTGTCTGATCAGTTTATTCTATTTTAATCTAGAGCAAATTTTAAAAATGTGTTTTTTTTTTTAATATACCTTTAAAAACATACCTTTTAAAAGAGAGGTAAAATTGTAGTGCATCCCTCATATACAGTCTGTATCAGGATCAGTTTGATGAGTAGTTTGCTTTTATTGGTACCTTCTTCTGAAAAAACCAAACAAATGAAAACCCTAAAGCTGTGAATTTTCACGGGCCAGGGCTAAGAATGTGATGGCAATGCTGTTTACCATGATAAATCAGGTGCTACTAACAGAATTTCAATACCAAAGGTTAATAATATCATCATCAGTAGCTCTTGAAAGAGACCTGACTGCCTAAAGGCAACTTAATTTTAAACACTGAGACAAGTCAATCAGTATACACCTAAAAATATGCATTGAGGAATGCGGTTTGCATACATTACAGCCTTGTTTTTTCTTCCTAACCTGTGAGATCTTGAATTCTTTTGTTGGC
Source organism: Steatornis caripensis (assembly GCA_013398225.1). Taxonomy (NCBI): domain Eukaryota; kingdom Metazoa; phylum Chordata; class Aves; order Caprimulgiformes; family Steatornithidae; genus Steatornis; species Steatornis caripensis. The sequence goes on from VZSC01004443.1 coordinate 122,423, forward strand.
TTATTCAAGAAGGTAGGCACTCGCGTATTTCTTTGTAGGGTATGGATCTGCTTGTTGCTGGTCACTGGGTAGAGAAAGAGAGTTTCTAGGGGAAGGACGGGGCACAGAGAAATAGCCTTCCACTCAAAATTCTGCACTTCCCATGCTATTGTTAAAACATCTCTCTCACCGGGCTGTTTGTCTGGAGATGGTGGGATGCTGATAAGCTGAAAATATAAATGTCAGCTCAGCCAAAGTACACTGACTATGGCCTGAGAGGTTAGAAGGTGGGCCCTGATCTCTCACTTACACATTTTGCAGTATCAGAACTGATAGCTTGTAACATTTGAAGTGGCTAAGGACACAGCGGAAAGCAAAATACAGGGATGTCAGTAAAGCCATCTCTGTGCTCTTGGGAGCACTACCTTGGATCCTGACTAAATGGATGTTTCTGACCAAGTGCCAACAATTTTGGCAAGGCTGTATGAAGGAATAAATCTATGGGATTAACCTCTTTTTTTTTTAAATTAAAATGCCTACTATGATCTCCAAGTGTATTTTTATTTCTGTTTAATGGAACCCAGTGTTGATGGTGCAGGGAGGAACCCGCTTTCTTTTGACGCTCTTTGCTCTAAATATGCTATGATTAGATTTATCACGTGAGTAAATATCCACATAGGCTGGTAGAGAAGGCGTTTCTCTTCATGGTCATCAACTAAATTAATAAAAATATTGTTTCATAGGCATCTGCTTTGACTAATAGGCTCAGAGAGAAAATAGCACTGGACATTTTAAGTCATGTGGAAGAATAAGATTTATGGAAGGTAATATAGTTATCCATTGACTCCCGGAAAGCAGTACAGCCAACCCGTTTTCAGGTATGGTTTAGAACATAATGAATTCAGGAAAGTTGTAGTTTTATCAAGGGCATTGCTCTTGAAACTTTTCTGAACAGTCATTTTGAAAGACTGTCACTAGCTAGGCCAAATAATTAATATTGCAGCAAAATATCAGTGAAGAAAAACAGTTGATGGTAAAATACCTTATCCACAAAGTTTCAGTACTGGGGCTTCCTCCAGTTCTTCCGTCTGTGGGATGTATGTATGTCCACCTGTACCTCTCCCTGAAGAAGAAGTATGGAGGAAGCAGACCCGTCTGAAAGTGACCGTCAGCTGGGTGTCATGCCTCCACTGTTAATGAGGTTACGGTGAAGAGGTGCACCTCTAAGTCAGTGGCTGCTTTGCCCGCTTTCTACCCAAGTCCCTCCACCACTGAGACTTCTTTGGCACAGAAATTGACATTAATGCTAACACATGGCATCGCATCTCTAAGACATTTAAAATTTGCTTCTGGGAGACTTTCGTTTCCTATCTTCTCTGACAAAGGCAAGATCTGCATGAGACATCTGCTTTATCTGCACAATTAGAAGGGAAGATCATGTGCTGTTTTACAAATACATAAGCAGCAAAAGACTTTGCTTCAGTAGCTTACAGCTGATATGGATAAAGGGAACGGAACGTAATAAGGATAATAAAAGATCTTTGATTCTGTTTATTTTTATTTTCCCTTGCCTTTCTTATCTTACTTCTTCTGAGTTAGCTTTGTGGCTTTTCAGTAGTTTTCAGAAAAACATCCCTAAGAAAAAGGTTTTTGCTGGCCAGTTTTTCTGATACAGTGTACTGTATTAGCTGAACCAAAGCCATCTTTTGCTTTGAATTCTGCTCTCCAAGTGTAATTCCTCAACTCTTTTCTAAGCAGTATGTGTATTAAAATGCCTATATATGTACATTTAGAGTCATATGTTTGTACAGCTTTTACAGGCCCGGGTAATTTTTCTTTTATTCTTATTTTTCATTTTTAAACTTCTTTTTCACAACAGTGCTTTAAAAAGTATGTTATTGTAGAATTAGTCTCTATTGGTTTGCATCTGATTTTGTAAGCGCTCTTCAGAACGGTATCTCATTAATTTCAGTAAAATGAGGAAAATGTTGCTGAGGGTTTTAAACTAATATTAATTTTCAAGACTTGAAAATATGAGCTGTGTATTGTGTCATGATTGCAATAGAAGCAATATTCACAGAAACAGGTGGGAAAAATTTTCTTGTCACGACCGGTGAGGTAAGTACCAGATTTGTGCTATTGACCTTGTTGCTGTCTAGTGGCTTTCTTTGCTACCCACCCTCATTAATGGCAGAAGAAGATCAATCAACACGGAGATCGAGGGCATCGTGTGGGTCTAATTACTGCAGCAGTGTGTGTGTGCGTGGTAATGGGCATTCTGTAGCCAAGAGCTAACAACAAAGACAGTAGGCGTCAACATTCAAAGGTCTCAATGATAACGGGCAAGGACACCTTAGTTTTTAGTAACTGCCGTAGCAATTAATCTCAGCATAGATCTTTTGATTGAATCTTTCCTCGGCCAATGTTTTGCTGAAGAGGCAGAGGGCTTGGTTTCTCACCCACCTCCCGCTCGGCAGCAGTGCCAGGGACCGGCCAACCCACGTGAGGCGTGGCTCTGCCGCAGCAGTCTCACATGGTGGTGCGGCGCCCGCGTCTCTTCAGCCGTCTCTGACTCAGAGGCCCTTCCCTTCTATGTTGTAAAAGTGGCTCTGCTGAAAACTGAGGTCTCAGGCCTTATTGTTTTTTCCCCGTATGATCTCTATAAAGGAAGGCAGGCCCTGTTGCTACCTTTCTCTGTCTCAGGTCCCTTGAAGCATCTTCCCTTTCTGCTTGGAGTCTTCGTTCAGTCTTCTTTTAACAAGTTGTTAATTGGCATATATGGAGGATGTATTCTCTCTTGCAGGTAGCTTCAGCTCAGAAGGTTAAGCTTCAGCTTAGCTTTAACTCAAAAAATCAAACATATATTTTACAGCTCATCAGCACTCACAGTGGATGGAAGAAAATGTAGGCTGGTCATAAAAACAAGAGGCAGTGTTACAGGTTTGCAGCCATGTCATCAAAAATACTCTTTCTTTGCACTGGGCCACTTGTAGTCTGTAATACACTGAACACAGATTTTATGTCTGCTTTTCCCGTCAGTTTGCAGCAAGGAAAGCAAGTGCTTTGCTTCACCAAGTGAATCCACCCATGCTTGTGATACATATACAGGCTATGTGTGTGAGAATTATACCAACAATTACTGTTCAGGAGTGTTCTGCATGCAAATGCCACATAGAGCATTGAGAATGTATCACATAGTTACGGGAAACACAATAGGAATCTTTCTGTGAGTGACATAATTATATTTTAGCCACGTTGGAACCAAACAATCTAGCCAGCTCTAAGTCTTTATTCACATGTAAAAAGATCATTTATGCATTGTAATGCACCCTTTCCAAATAATTGTGCTGGAATATTGTATGAAAGTTTTTGAACAGCTCCCTAATAACCATACTGTTGGATGACAGCAGTATCGTTAGTAGCCTGCATAAGTATTTCTAACCATGTGCGAATTCATCTTTTATTGAGTTGTAATTTATCACACAGTTTTCACCTTCTGTATATTTCAAGAGAAATTAACTGTACTTGAAATGCTTCCCAAGACCAATCAGCTCCATGCATAGGCTAGACGATTTCATGGTGCTGTAGGGTGGAAGTGACACCACGTGCTGTTCCAAGACCCACATCTGCAGAAAGGTGCTGGATGGTTCAGAGGACAGACACAACATGGGGAAGGCTGCCATTCAAGGTCTGTTTATCTGATGAGGCACAGTGCTGGTGGTTAAGGCGACCAGAGGCCTCTCTCAAAGATCTCTAATGCCCATTTGAAATACTTTTGATGAGGTCCTTCAGCAAAGGTTCTTAAAACCCTTATGCATAAAAATCCTCTCATGAACAGTAACTGAATAAAGGAGAGAACATCATATTTAATGTGTCACTTTTCCAGGAATGCAAATTAAAGGAAATATCCGTAAATACTTGTCCTGTCTTTATATGGTGTCTCCAGACATCCTCCTACAATGACCCATTATTTGTCAAATAACAGCTGTGGCTGTTTTTGTGGTCTTAAATAAGAGAACAGCATTGCTTCTAACACCCGCCCTAGCTCAAGTAACTTGAAACAGGAGCATCTTGAAAAATATCCCCTGGTGAAAGTCTGAATGAGCTTCACCTGTTTAATTTAATAAACTAACAACAAAAAACCCCCATACTTGACTTGATAGAATGCAGAGTAACTCAGGCATATTGAAGGGCTTTAGTGTAGTGGAGAAGGGCATAATAATACGTGCTCAGGACATGAACGTAAACGTATCCCCACCAGGAACACAAATTTATAGAAGGGAGCATGATTAGCTGCTGGAGTAAAGTTACCAGGAAAGAGACGAATGGTCAGTCCCGTGATGTTTACATGTTGAGACTGAATGCCTTTCAAGACGATATGCCTAAGGCAGTCATAAATTATGCTGTAGTCTAATTTATGTTACCAGCTTAATATGAGTAAATAAGGTAAATGGGTGAAATAAACCTGTGACATTGAGAATAATCCAATTGTTCCTTAAGACATTGAGTATCTGGAAAAATTGAGTGATCTCAAAGTCTGTGACTGAAACATTAGCAAAATGGAGCAATGTTTGCAAGTGCCATAAGCACATTTTCAAATAGGCTGCAGATTTTTTAGTAGGTACATGCAGAGTAATTAATTTTCTCACTTTTTATGTTAGACAAGGTTTTGTGGAAAAGATATGTCACATTTCTGAAAGTACTGTAGCCATCCCAAAATCAGATGAAAGTATGTGCTATAACACCTATCAGTCACAGGTGCATGTGTATAGTATACAAATGGCAACCATGGCTTGAATTTGATTGTACCTGTTGTGAAGCCCACCTTCTTGCTGACTTTTTCAGAAGAATTCAATTGCACAAAGATTTAAAAAGTAGATTTGTAGGACATGCCTTTGTCAAAAAGACATAGCGCCTTTCATTTGGAAAGTCAAATTCCCTGTCCACCTAGAATCTAATAGAAAGTATTTTCAAATAGTAATAGTATTCTAGCCAGAAATTTAGAGCACTATATTTGCTGCCTGAAAATATAATTCAGGAGTTGTAATATATTCCCTAATTAAAAATAACATGCATGGTAGTGATTTTATTATTCATTTATTATCTGGACCATTGAACTAATCTGAAGAAAAGCAGCATTCTCAGGGGCACAAGAGAAGAGATTCCCTTTCTATTTCTGTAAACAAATAATTTGCTTTCCAGTAAAAGGGACGGTAAATTTTTTGTTTGAAAAATAAGGGCTTACTATTCCTTGCTATGCAATTATTGTTAGACTTTAGCTAAATGCAGGTTGTATTTCTTGTCTGAAGGAACTTACTGAAGGATTACTTTCATGAAGTTTTTGTTTTGTGGTATGTGGGTAATACTTCATAAAGGTAAATAAATAGGAGATTGACAACCGAAATAAATACCATGTATAAAATCTTACTGTTTTTAACTGTAAGAGTAAAGCTAGTTTTTAAACATTTGAAAAAATTTGGAGTACATAAAACTTAAAAATCAGAAGCTGTTTCTCTATAGTTATTTTCTGCTGCACCAAGCCTAGAAGTATAAACTTCTGGTTTATGTGTATTACAAGTTTTTGTCTTTGTCAGTGATGAGTGGAGGCAAACTTTTACAGATTCAAGCTGCAGAGACTTGTCTCTGAAGCTCGGACTATAGCAGCAGACCCAGGTGGGGTCTGCGGGTCCCCATTCAGTCCCTGTGGATGGCCCAAAGGCATAAATTAACAGATTCTTCTACATGGCAGATACGTTTGTGAATACTATACAGTAGAGAATATATAGTATATAAAATCCACTATATACTTTCCAAATATTAGGTGGTCTGATGAAAGACGTTGGCCTGTTTTTCCTTAAACATCTGTGCCTACAAATACTACTGGTTTTGCTCTTGTGAGCATTCAGATGCTACCTCTAGTTCATTAACACTAAATTACAAAGGACAAGGGTTTATTTATTCTGAATGTTATTAGACATGCTTTACATTTTCTAGAAAAAAAAAAGCCATATTTTTGACATCATGTTTTTGAATTTTCATGGCTTTTTTTGCTGCACATCTTTTAACTAAAACTTCTCCATCTCTCCTCTCCAAAACTCTGAAATCAAGAACTCCGAAATCTCTGTATGCGGTACAAACACGCAGTCTGCTTTTATTTTCTTAGTAAATTGGTATAGGGTTAAAAAAACTGAGACTCAGGACAAATAATTTGGAAAACTGAAGTCTGAACCTTAGATCTGAGCAATGCGCAGTGAGACTTGAGTATTCACCATTCCTATGTAGATTTTGAGATGCTGATGTTCCTTATGCTTTACCAGAATTAAACCATCGAGTATGTTTCGAATCTTGAATCTCTTTCTTTTAGAAAATAGTTTTATTTGTATTGTAAAAATTTCTCCTCAATTAATTTTATTTTATATTTTTGTGCTGCCATGAGTGGTTTTTTACATTAAGCTACTTCTGCACTACACTAAAAAAATAAAGATAATAATTTTTACAATATAACTAAATTTATAATGATGTTTATGCAACTGAGTTCTAATTTTGATAGCTGAAACCAATGCAAGTTCCAAACTAATTCTGCCAGACTAATTGTTTGACTCATGGCAAGGCTTTGTATTCAACAAATGCAGCATAAAATGTAAGGATTATGTAGACAAAGCTCAAAGGTATATACTCAGTGTTCCAGTCTGCTGACAAAACTTGCTTATTTGCCTTAAAATTTTGAGCTGTTACACTTCAATAATTCTCCTTTACACCACGTAATATATCTACTAGAGTATTACACAGCATTTCTAAATTTTCTATCAAACACAGCACAGAAATTACATTGCCCTTTTATTTGCTGAGTGCTGTCTCAGAGAGTAGCGATAAGATACAGTGACAAGATAGCCTGAAGCCCAGGATATGGTTCTGGCTTATAAGCGCTTTGGTTTTTCTCAGCATGAGTTTGCTAATTCACATATTAGTTGGTGTTCACATATCACTTACTTACTTTGTCATTAGGAATCTAGTTCCCTACCATTCTGTGATTCTGTGATTCTGTGATTTAAGCACAATATTAGGAAGACTGTCTCACCATAGTTTCTGTTGGTACAGAGTACTTTTCCTTTCTAGAAAAAAGAAAGTAAGCCCAGGCAATACTGGAGTGGAAATGGCAGTTATAAAAGGTTATACATATACATGTGTAGCAAATTTTTTTATAATTCGTGTGCGAAAAATTGAGTACGAAACTTCTGTACATATCCCTTAGTTCCATTACTAAATACAGTTTTACCTTCACAGAAAACCAGATTAAGCCATTTAGTGTTGTCTAACACTAGGTCATAAACAGCAATTTTTTTCCTTCATGCTCAAGTAGCTTAATCCGTTAATCCTTATGCAAAATGTAAGTGTTTATATTAGACAATTAAGCAAGGCTTTGTTGTGCTCTTGTTCTCATTCTATTTTAATATACACCTGATTTATTATTCAGTAAATTTTGTCTTTCACGTTTTTTCCTTCTGCACTGTAAAATCCAGATGCATGTTCTAGATGATATTAAGGAACACCAAGTTTTCTTCGGACTGGAAATTTTAAGCAACTGTTTATTACATTCAAATCTGGATTTCTATCTATTTTGATTTTTCTAATAGAATAGCTAAATGTTATTGGTTGAAATTATAATATGATTCCTTACACTAACAGCCAGAATATGTTAATTCCAACTGTACCTGCATTAAGCCCTCCAAAATGCAGAATTGTGGAGGAAACTAATACGTCATTGTGGTAAAGTGAAAAATTCTTTCATGATACTTATTAAACCAAAGGAAGCCAGGGATAATAATCTCAGAATGGTGTAAGATGATGTATTCTCTTATATAAAGTGAAAATCGTTGGGGGCATATCTGCAAGCATTTTGGAGGAGAGGTTTAAGATCTAAAACAATCTCGTTAATTGGTGATTTGGTCTGAAAAGCAGGATGCAGTTCAAGCAGGACAAATGCAAATTACTGCACTTCAGTAAGAATAATCAGCTGAGCAATGAAAGATAGAAACTGGCTAGCTAGGCAAAAGTTGCAGAAAAAAATTTTGAGATGTTTTATTGAAGGGAGCACCAATTGCCAAATTCATATTGTTGTGAGGGGAAAAAAAAAAAAAGAAAAAAATCCAAACATCTGGCATCCTGGTTTGAGTTATTGCATTTCAAGCAAAATACTGACCAGCTGAAGAGGCTGTAGAGAAAAGCATGGAGAGTGATCAGAAGTCTGGAAAACATGACTGAGGAGGAAGGAAATAATCTGTTTCCTTCATCCAATGACAAATAATGAGATAATGTCGCAACAAGGAATTTGTAGATGTTGGGAAATGTTTTTTAACTAAGAGCTGGGACAGACTGAAAAGAGCTGTTGTGGAGTATTCACCACTGGAGATTTTTATGAATGGGTTACACAGTGGCCTGTGAGGATTATTTTGATGCATTTGATACTGATTTAGGAGGGTGAAATATGAGTTACTTCTCGTTCTATGGGATGACATAAAAGAAAGAGAATAAGCTTAAAAAAAATCAAACAAAACCCACTAGTTCAAAATACTTACATGCTTTTTAGAAAGTATTTTTATTATGACGCTCCTTGAATAACTTCGCCCTTCATACTGCAAAATTCAGCTTCTGCTTTGCCAGTTAAACTGACATCAAATGCCACCACAGGTTTTTCCTACACAGCCCCTGCTGCATGATAGGAACTGCCCAGAGAGATCTTTAAAGGCATTTCTTTATCTTCCCCTGTATCTCTCCTTAAAACTTAACATGGCTCTGAGGCTTACCCAGTCTTCAGCAAGTTACACCCTTGGAATGTTATAAGAAAAATTGTTATTTTTTGGTTTCCATGGGGAGAACTCTTTTTTTTTTTTTCTTTCCTCTTTCCACATTTATTACATGCAGCACAACAATATGTCTTTAGATGTATGAAGAATCTGAGAAATCTCTCAAAGTACTGTCTCCCAGGCCAAAAGCCAATGTTCCAGCAGGAATGCCCACTGCTTTTATCAATATTGCTATAAAATCCAAGTCTCAGCTCACTTGAGTTTGTCTCTGTCAGCTGATTTATGTTTCTAGTCAAAATGTATTGAAAGCAGAAAAGGGAGCTGAATGCCTTCAAAAAAAGCAGAGTACAAATTGAAACTCTGAACATAGGGAAACCTTTCTAATCTTACAGTTTCCTTCAGACTGTATTACTTCAACATTTTATTCTTCCTTGAACATATTTTCAACCTTCTTTGATTTTTTTCCACTTTAGGAGGAATTCTGTTTCTTGACCAGATTACCTTGGGAAATTACATTTTCATATACTCTACTGCAATGTACTTACATCTAAGATTGCCTATAATTTACAATTGCAAAAATCCTACAGAAATGAAACAAATGAAGGGAATTTCTATTCTTCAGCATCTCAGATCCAGTACTGACATCTAAAACAACCCTCCCTGAGTCTATATTTTACTCTGTTCTCCCAAGCTCGCTGTATCTTTTCTATCCTTATGCCGTACCCCTACATCTCTGAAACCAGAATTGCAGCCCAGTACTATGTCTGCCATGCACCGCACACCCACCTCACATTTTCCCTATTTTTTAAATCCTTTGTGTCCCCATATGCTCAGGCAGGAGAGGAGGTCCTGGAACTAAGTCCTTGTAACTGGCTCCCATGCATGTCAGCATCTCCCATGATCGCTCTTCTCTTCACATAGTTTGTCCCGGGTACAACTTCTTCCACACAGTTGTGGTAAATCCCTAGGCAGAGAAAATATACTTGTCCAGTAAGCCTATATAGAGAATATGAGTTTTACAAGCACATTTCTGAAAAAAAGAAAAAAAAAAAGTGGAGAGGAGTAAGGAAAAAAAATGGATCACACGATTTGCTGATGCAGTGTAGGACTTCTGTGTTATATCACACTCTCTTGCTGTCTTTAGCAGGAAGCCAAATACGTTTTGCTTCCTGATGTAGTGGGAGTATGTTATCAAGGAGAGAAAGGGAGAGGAACCTTTTATAACACAGTTCCGCTTTTATGGAAGTCATGAATTAAAATACTCCACAAGACTGAATTTCTCATTCATGGCCTCTGTTCTCCACAGATGGATGAAAAGTGGATAATTATAAGTGAGGAAGTCAGAAGACCTGGTGCTGTAAGTATCGTTGCTGTGAGTGATGAGCCTGGAACAAATTTCTTTATGGCATCTTGGTATGTCTTACTCTATCCATGAGGTTATTCATTCCACAGCAGTAATCAGCAGCACATTGGGTCGGTCTTGTTCCATGTGTATTCTTCCCTAGTACAGAAGAAAATTATGTCAGCATGGAGATACCTTTCTTTGACTTTGGAGACTGCTTTAACTGGTGATAATTATTAGTCTTCCTTTTCAGACACACAGAAATACTGAGAGACTGGAGAATATCTCTGATGATAGAGCATCAAGCTTGACTTAGTCACCAAGAATTTAAAGGGGAGCTGATCAGCAGGCCCATTATCACAAGCCATCTGCCCCCTTTGGCTACTTAAGTGTAATTTGCCAGGTGGTTGAAAACTTGATCATCTGCTAGAAACTGATTTGGTTTTAATATATTTATTTATTTTTTAACATACTGGCATATTTCTTTCCACAGTCACAGATACGAAGACTTCTGTGGCATATATCCAAGTTCAAAAAATACCCAGTTCCTAGCCCATAAGAAATATTTTTCTCCTCTACTGGAGAAGGACTGACTGCTCTTCAGTTTGTAATCTCCTTAGATGTTTTGGGCTGTCTATAATTTTATCTCCAAGCTTGTCTGACTCCAAAACTTCACCCTGGCATCTGGCCCCAAAACCATGAATTTCTTGAGTTTGGTGGAGGTATCAGTACTGACTCTATAGTCACAATCAATAGAACTATACACTTCAAGAGATAGTAAGATCCTTTCTTTCTTTCACTCTGTTCATTCTTTCTAATGTAGTTGTAGATTAGAAAATAACTGAATTTTCCAAGACATAATTTTGGTACAATTTTTATTGAAAACATTTCCAAATCGGAGTGATTGATAATCTTGCTCTTTCTGGCAAGATTCTGAAACAAAATGAATCAAGACAAAGCAAACTGTAGAGTTCTAAGGTGTATTATGTTCTTCCACTGAGGATTTTTAAACCCCACATGCAACACACACATTTTTCATGATGCCCATATGTAAAAGTTTTTGAAATTATTCTCGTAGTTTGCGATATTTTTGTGTTTCGCCTTGGTCGTTTTCATTTAATTTGCAAACACTGGACAAACGACGGTGACAAAGATTATTTCACAAATAATACACCTTTCTTCTCTAGCTATTTTCTGTTTTGTGTAGTTCCCCCCATTTTTAGACTCTAGGCAGGTCATTGAGAAAGACAGCAAAAGAGCCACAGTTTTGCATCTCTTTTTCTCTTATTTTTTTGCTAAGGCAGATCTTGACTGACATTCACTGTTGGCTTAGTGGTATATCTGGAGTGTCAGAAGCTCCACACGACCAGGCAGCTGCAGGGCAGGCACACTTGAGCAACAGCGAACAGTTTGACTTTCATGTCAAACAGTTCATTGACTGCATAACTCAAGAAAGCCAGTGGAATATATGGCCGAATAACCACGGAGTAAAAACTTTGTAAAAGTGTAAAACCCCTCACATTTATTGGGATAAATGTGAGAAGACAGCAAACTGTAGAATTAAAATAACTTCCAGAGTTAAAATTGTTTCTAGAGATTACTTTACACATTACAGTTGAATAAATTTCTTTTGCCTGATTTAGAAATAGCAGATTTTAGCTCTTATTTGGTTGTGTAGCCAAATATTAATTCACCTAATGGATTACTTACAGGAAAAAGAAGGAAGAAAAGAGATGGAACTAAATAGATTGGAATCTGTGTATAATATGTGTCTTGTGGAAAAAGATGATAAATGCTGGTTTTCCCACCATTGGTGATAGAATAAGATTATCTTAACCAGGAACACAAATGCAGTCAATGATACGTGCATGAAAATTAGCAAATTAAAAATGGATTTTGCAATAAAGAAGATGATTCAACCAACTTGCTGTAGTTTAGACTCCTCAATGATAAAATAAAATTAGGAAGCTGCAGAATAACATTAATTCTTTAGTATTCATCTTTCTATGCTTAGCATAAATGGACAGTTAATAAAAAATTGTCTACTCTCCTGTTCTTTAAAGAAGGTGCCTTTAGTTCATCAGCTGATTTTAAGCCTGTAAGAGTACTTACAAAGTTACTAGAAACCTTTTAGCTAGAATGCTTGCGTGTATTACATTACTTTGGATTTGGCAATTGGCTTCAATTATTATTCTTGTTACAATTTTCAATGTAGAATGTAATCTGTTAATGTTGTCTGCCTAATGTTCTGAAAGTTAGTATTTTTTTTTCAGTTTGTTCAGTCACTGGTGAGATGTTTCATTATGGTGTCTTTTGTTAGATTTAGAACAGAAAATTACTAACATCAAACAGCAGAAGTATTTTATAAAAGATGTTAAGAGTTTGCACTTCTGTTTTTGAAACTAACCGAGTTGAAAAGTACTCAAAAAACTTGGATAGTCACTTAGAGCTAAAAATTCTAAAACTGCAACACCCCAAAGCCTAAAGAGCTCAAAACTTTGGTCTCTAACTTGTTCTCAGTGAAGTTCTTTCTATGGGAACACTGCTGATGATAAATTGATTGACTCCTTTGAGCTATGGTATGTCCAGTGAAACTTTTGTAAGTTTGCATTTTACAAAGTTGCTAGCTCTTCTGTCACAGGGAGGAAAAAATGGCATTCCTCCTCCCTGTCCCTTCTATGGTAGATGGCCATGCATTTTATATAATCAGTTCTTACATTTTAATCTGTAAGAGAAGCAGCAGGAAGTGTGATCAGAAGTTTGGGTAAAACTGTGTCTTTTCAAATTAAAAAAGAGATCTTAAAAAAGCGTCAATAGGAAAAGAATTTACAAATGTACTTGCTAATTGATTGTGGTAGAAAAGTGTGCCTAATTTCTAATTTTAGTATGTGTCACTTTAGCTTCTAACCTTTGCTTCTTGTTTCATTTTCTCAGCTAGATTGAAGAGCTCTTTACTACCTAGTTTTTTCTCTCTGTGGAGATACTTTTATAGAGTACTCAAGTTGTTCCTCATACTTTTTGTTACAAGAAACAGCTTGAGCTCTTTGAATCTTTAATTGCAAAACAGATTCTTAGGTATTCAAATTTTATTTTGGCTTCCTTTCAATATAGATCACAATCTGTCAGCATCCGTTTTGAGAAGGGAGCACCAGAACTATTGAGAACTTCCCGATGAGCAGAGAAGTCAGATACACTGCAGGGTCTGCCTCAGAGTATATATTCATATGCAAATATATTTAAAAATATATTTATATATATGTGTGTTTGTGTGTGTATGCAAAGGTTATAGTAGTCCTTTTCATGATGGCATTTCATGGATGACTTGGGTTCATGAACATCTGTTCAGTGTTGACCAATGCTTTCCAGAGCACTGATCCATTCTTTTCTCTGTGCAGTCTGTATTTAATTTGAACCCTTTGTTCCTTGGTATGTATGTGAATTCTGTGTTATTCAAATTCACACAGTCAATAGAGGCTTTCTCTCTTGTAGTATGCAGTATCACAGCTCTTGAGATGCCATACCACAGCTGTGTGGTACAGCGTACAGCGTACACCGTTGCCCCTCAGCGGCGTTTGTTTCCTTGGTCATGCAGACCAGAAGGGTGACACGCCATCCTCTAGTGTGATCTCAAGTCCTGACAACAAGGAAGATGGAAAGAAAGAATGACTTCTCTAATGCTTAATATAAACCTCTGATTTTTCAGTTTATTTTTCCACAGTGAGCTTCTTAATGCATAATTTCAGTGAACTGTCTCTTTGTGGATTGTTACTGGGTAGCAGTGATATTCACATATTCACAGATGCCACTAAAGATTTTAGAGAATCCAAACTTTTAGAAGTGCTTGAATAAAATTACAAAAGCCTCAATCATCTCACAGTAGGGAAATTAAGTGCGCCTATCCTGGAATCTCAGCAAAGTAATACCTGAAAGCACATGAAAATACACAGTAAATATATGTTTCAATTACTCAGTGATACACATATTGTTGATCTGATTTTTAAATTGCCTCTATGTTTCTCATAGTATTCCTGGAATGATGAATAAATTATGAAACTTGTCACTGTACATAATGTATTCACATCGTGACTGTAAATTCTTGAACTGTAACACCAAATTTATCATCTATCTTGTCACATTTACTGTAATATTTTAAACTTGAGCTGTGATTATGTGCAAGTTCTAACTATGGAGACCTTTTGGATTTATGGAGTGAAAATTTAGCTGCTGAAATACTCTATAATTTTAAAGTTCAAATATTGAGGGTTCTTCATTTTCTTGCTTTGTGCAGATTTCAGCAATAATATGACATATCTCATAATAGCACTTAATAACTGTACAGTGTGCTCCCTGCAGTACTGTGTAGTTCTTTATGAGCCAAGAAAACCTGTAAGGCACTTACTGAGTGACTCTTTCCTAGTTGAACACCATTGCTGCAGAGCTAACCTATTAAAACCCATTAAACACATTGAGATTAATGAGGTACCGTCCTTCCATGTCAAGTGGGTGCTGTATTAAGCTTTTGTTTAGGCAGATATAGAGGTAGATATACAGAAACTATGAAAGAACAATCAACTTACATTACTTGGGATTCGGCACCAGATTGATAGCCACGGGCGTAATTCCTGTGCTTTTTACTAGTCTTAGCACTATTAGAAGGACTTTATGTTCCTCCTAGTTTTCTTTCAATATTACAGCCTGCCTCCTGATTTTTGACATAAAGCAGATAAACAGATTTCCTCCAAAGAACATGCTCTAACTTTGTCAGTAAATAGGAACTATAGAACATGTTGCATACCCTGCTGTTAATATCTGTGGCTGAGCCTTAAGCAGTTTCCATTCACTCTTAAGTGTGCTGAAAAAATAAGTATAGAAATTTTAAACTGAGATTTTGGTGGAAATGAAACAAACATAAAATATCCTCGAAAGGAAACCGGTATTTTCCGCCTCTTGTTTGTTTGTTACTGTTTGTTTGTTACTGAATCATAGAGTAGCTCAGGTTCGAAGGGACGTCAGGGGCTCTGCAGCCCAAATTTACGAAAGCAGGTAAGACAGTGTTGCTCAGGGCTTTACCCAGTCAGGTTTTGCACCATCTCTCTGGGAAACGTGCTCCGCTGTTGGACTGTCCTCACAGTAAAAAAGGGTTTTTTATATCCCAGTGGATGTTTTTTTGGTTTTGGATTGGGGTTTTTTTTTGTTTGTTTCTCAGTATGTGTTACTCAGTCCATATACTTAATACTGTTATGTTTTTTTTTTTTTTCCAAGTAAAAGAAATGTTGCTTTCCAGGGAAAAGTAAGTAAGTCTACAGTTAGTGTCAGAATTCAGAGTCCTGAGTCCTCAGTATATAGGACACTCTTCTGCAAATCTTTCTGTTTAAATTACAAAAGTCTCCTGAGGAATCAGCAGTTTCCCATTGCAGAAGTAGCAGAAGTAAAGCCTTTAGCCTGTTGTAAAGAAGTTTTATTTTGTCTAAGCTTCACCAGGATTTGGAAGTGGTTTTTGACACAATTCAGTAAGTTAAAGGAACCCTTCTTATATGTTGCATGTAGAAAAGCCTCAGGCAAGAACCAGATCTGCTCTAAAGGGATCCTCCAGCTACACTGGTGGTAGTGGTGTGTCTTTGTTCTGAAAGGGCAATTGCATAGGTGAACTATGTTGATCACTGAACTTACAATTTGTTACCGAAGGAGGAGAACACACAAAAGGAACTGGAACGTGGAAATAAAATTAGTAATTACTAAGAATTTACAAAGAATTCATTACAATCAAAATCTCAGGACATCAAAAACATTGATACGTAGCAGACAATTTGCACTAATTGGCTGTATTTTTGTAAACTTGGACGATCTATTTCATTCAAAAGGCTACTGGCCTGTTCTCTGTGCTATGCTATCTTCTTGTAGTGCATTGCTACAGTACTTGAAACGTAGTAGGTGGTGTTCTTAAGTCAGCCAAGCATGGTTTCCTGCAAAATGCCTGCAAAGTGTGTATGAATGAGCTGCAATTTGCCTCTGTAACTTTGGCATCATGTGCAAACAACTTAGTAGGTGCAGTGTCCATCTGATTTAAACATTGACTGATTTAATGATTTTGCCTATTTCGGCTTTCGTAGGCCTAATTATGGACATTACACATAGTTGTGTTCTTCATCCTAATTATATGCTGGCTTAATGATTTCTCATGATTTAACTGCTAATTGCTAACCAGTCGCATAGGACTGTAATAAACTGCTTTGTTCATTAAGGCACGTATTCTCAAATGGCCTGTGTTTTTCATTTTTCATTTGAAAATTTTGAAATGCCAGAATCAAATAGTATAATACCTGTTTTTCTTTGTATCTCATGCCATATGGATCTTAACTCAAAATGAAGAAGTTAAAGAACATTTTCCTTAGTGTGAGATACTGGTGTGAAAGACTGCAGTTTTGAGTGTTCGGCTCAGTGATAGATCCTGTTTTTCTAGAAACTTTCTGACCCAACGTAATTTCAGTTAGTACTTAACATCTGTTTTTATGTCTCTGACATAGTGCAACTACTTGTTAGAATTCATGATCTACAGAAGTTCTCAGTATATCTGAATGATTGATGTAAAATCTCCTGTGTAAACACAACCAGAATTAGTCAATTCAAGGTCCCACCTTCATCTATGAATTAATAAATACGTAATGGGTCTTTCTTATCTTTAATTTCAAATCAAACCACAATGTTTGGGCTTTGTCCTTTTAGGCTTCCCAGGCTGCTTCTTGAAAAACATAACATTAGGTGGCATTTTTGACTTTGAAGCTCACTCTTTGTGTATTCTGGCTTGCCAAGGGTCTGACTGCAAGAAGATTAGTTTCACCAGCTCTGGAGAAGCACTTGAATAATTCTACCAGAGATCTGGACCTGAAACTTCTACCAGATTTAGTACTTAGAACTAAAAATACTTTAATGAGTTTAAGTATGTATAGACCCCGGTAAAAATGAATGAAACTGTTTGAACATCCAGCACTATATCAGGTAGCAATCTGCAGGATTATTGCCTGACACAGAGCTTACTATTTTCCACTTTTAACAATTTCAAGTGCAGACAGATAGGAGAAAAAGGTTTGAGCAGTGGTCCTAAACTCTCTAGTTCCAGCTGTGATAAGCCACTGGTGCTGAAGTGGATTTGAGCTAGTGTTTATGGGCAGAAATACTTTTAAAAAAATCATGCATCATATGTGTATCATGGCAAGAGGTTGGTGTTGGCAGAATTTCCAAAGTCCTGGGCAACATTCTGCCTTTCTGTGGGTAGAATGGCAGGGTTGTAGGTTCGTTTTAGCTAGCTCTGTTCTCTACTTATACTATTTGTGTGTGGTACTTTCATACTATCACTGTAGACATACAGCAAAATGCACAATGAAGACTTTTCTGCAATATGCAGTGCAGAAAACAAGGAAGGATGTATTCATGACCTGAAAAACTGGGAAATATTGTTAATCTGGACAAAATTAGATTGTTTCTGATTTTTTAGCCCATATAAGAGACCAGAGTTGTTATCTGGATATAATTTTAGTGTTTCGCTCTTCACGAGGCAGGCAGTTGTTATCCCTTTGAAAATAGTTATCTCTGAGAAAGCACTGCAGTCTAATATCAGAAGTACAGAGATTTAATTTCATTCTTTTAAGAGGAAAACCTCACCAGCTTTAGTTACTTCATAATCCTTAATGTGATGTCCCTAAAAGCCAGAAATAGCTGTGACATTTTTTTAGAAGTATGTAGTGTCATGAACAGGTTACACTCATTCCTAAAACTCTTTCAGCTTATTCAGTGAAAAATGCTTTAGGAGATGCTGTGTTTTCTGTTAGATTTGCTCTTTTCCACAAATATAAAACTCAATAACCCCACGAAGTGATACACAAGGTGGAATTTAACAATTTCATGTTTTCCAAAATCAGTGCAGGATCATGACATTTAGTAGATGGTACTTAAAGTATGTAATGTTAATTAACAGTTGATAAAAAGAAGAGCCTTTGTGAAAGTTGAGTATTTCTGAAGAAATGCAAACAATTATTTCTGTTCAAACCTAATAGATTACCTAATTTAAATGCAATATTTTTTCCTTATATTAAGTAAATTCTGCCATTTTGTTTTGAAGTACTGTTTACTACTATAGCTGAGTTAACACAGTGCCTGATAAGCATCTGTTTGATTTTATTAATAGTTGCATGTTCGTGCTTGCAACAAAAGAAGTAGATTTCTCAGGGTAAAAGGTGAAGCAAATCAGGAACATTAGGGCATAACAAGGCCCAGCTGAGTGAGAGCAATGGGCCATCCAGCTTAGTATTCTCCAACTGAGAGTGTGGTGCTGGGAAGTGCTATATAGGGAAAGTACCTGAGCTTTGTTAGCTTCTGTAGTCTATTCTTCCTCTTCTCCTTCAGTATCTCAGAACTGCAGTTTTACAAGTGTTGGCCGGTAAGATCTTGCTTATGCCTTGTAACTTCCCTTTATGCACCCATTGACTGCAAGGCTTTTTTTTTTGTAGTCTATTGTGTAATTTGCTGGTACTGTTTGCATCCACAACCTTGAGATGTAGCAACAAATTACAGAGTACTGTTGTCTCTGTATGGTATTTTACCTGCTTTAATATAGTCTCTTGCTAGCTTTATTAAGAGGTTCTTAATTCTAGTTCTATGCAGTTTAGTAAGTAATAGTTCTGTGTTTACTTATTCACTGCATTCAGAAGTTTCTAAAGCTTAATTGTATTCCCTTTGTGGTGTTCTCCCCAGATTTAGGAGTCTTAAGCCATTAATCTTTCATTATAGGGCAGCTCCTACAAGCCTTTAGTAATTTTAGTTGCCCTTGTCTGTACTTCATTGGAGTCCCTTGTACTTCAGAGTCTAACTCAACTATGTTCTTCCTGAGATGTAGAGTTGCACGTGCTGCTTGGGATACAGGCTTGCTAAGACTTCTCTGTAAGGGCCCTTTATAAATGCATTCTCTGCCTCATTCTTAGTACCTTTCCTGAGGGATACTCAATGCTTAGTCGTTTCACTTTTGAGTCCTGCTGTATGTTGAGCTGTCTGACATTGATGTCAGAGGAACATCACTGATGACTCTAGGCACTGCTTCCTATGTTGTCACTTCTACTTCTAGATTTGTCATAGATGGTTTAGTTCATTGTTTCTCTGCATTTATTAACTTGGAAGTTCTCTGCTATCTTTTGCATGCTCGGTTTTTGAGGATTTGCTTACTATCAGTGTGAATAGCTTAGTATCAACTTAGTATTGTCTGTCTTCTGTGTGTTCACCCTGTGGGCCACCTCTTACATGTCATTGATGCTGAATAAAACTAGTTCTAGCGACGATTTTTGTTGGGCTGGCCTTTTGACTCATCTCCCTGGTCATGGGAAAGCGGCCATTAAATCCTGCTATTTGCTTCTTGCTTTTTAACTAGTTTTATATTTCCAAGTCTTTATTCAGTTCAGTTGTAACTTAGTTTTTCTGCTAGTCTTTGATGTGAAAACTTGTCAGAGGCTTGTTAAAAATCCAAGTAATTCCCTCCATGTGTGAATTTGAAGAGATATGTTTTAGTCTGTTTTTCAAAAGATTCTTTTGTTTTGCTAAGGATTGGAATCTGAAGAAGGCCTTGGCAAAAGTTGACCTTTGCATGACAGAATAGCGTGATTGTGAAACAACACTTAATATCACAAGGGGCCCAGTCTCATCCTGGGAATTTTACCAAAGTTTTAAGGCTGTGGATTCTACCCTGACTGAATTGCTTATGTTTTCACTTTCATGCTTCAAAGATGCTAGCTACTGGCACCTGCTGTGTTCTGTGGACGGGCTGAATTTGTAACTGGAATTTCTGTGTAAAAGACTTTTTTCAGAGGAAAAAAAGTCCCCATGGTAAGAGTAGACTTGGATTCCTGAATCTGCGTGAGCATACCCGTGGGATTCTCTTCTTGTGCCTTGTTGCTGTCCTTTTAGCTCTGGGAACAATTATGAAAACTAGATGTTATGTTGTGCGTGTACCAACTTGAGCTGCTTATGCTTATGTGCGTTATATTTCTATCAGACCTATTAAAGCTCTTCTAATGTAGAGAGTTTAAGGCTTTAGTGTCAAATTCACAGGAAGACAGAACACTGACTGTGCCACTTCAGTTTGTAAGCAAGTAAGTTTCTAATTTAATAATTACATATTATTCTTCACTGTACTGGACCTTTATCTAGTATGCAGGTGCAACTGGTAGTAGCAAACTGTAAGAGTAAAAAAACTGAAAAGCTCTTCTAATACACACTAGAGACTCATTGCCCAAGGAAGTTTTTTGTTTCTTAGTGTTTTTAATTTTGTTTATTCAAGTGCTCTATACAGTCCATAATTATATTGCTTCACACTAGTCTTGCATTCTATGGCTGGTAATTCAAAAAAGTATCACTTGGCTATTTTCTGGTCATAGAGACATTGCTATATCTTCCTAATGTTGTTGTTATTGACTATGTTGAAAGGTTCAAATAAGAGACAGCATTGAATGACCTGAAATCTTGTATCTGTGAATACAGGTGACTGCTTTTATGCAATACTGATTTTCCTGGCCAAAACTTTATTGAGTGTGAGAAATGCTTTTCGGCTGATGATAATGCACATAATGAGGCTTTATGTATGTGTATATATAAAACAAGGAAGCATATGGCTTGCTTTCTAGATTTTTTAATACTTAAATGTGTGCAGCCAAGACATGTTTGTCAATTTTTAAGTTAAATATTTTGGCAACTCATTGGTGGATGTTAGTAAAGTGCTGATGTTAGATGGGTGAACTGATTCTGAAGAGCAGATAAGAGAAAATAGCTCAGATTAAGTTATTACTCTTGTAACTATTACCGCGTACTTTGGTAGCTCCCACAATACTCCTGGTGCTGCCTATAAAAGATAGGAATACTGGTTCCTTGCTGCAAAGAGATCACAAGGAGCACAAGTTACAGATGACAGCTGGGGGTGAGATTATAAACAGCTAAAATTAAAATCAGCTATTGCCAGCTGCATGTCAAATTGTGATCATATTGGAAGCAAAATATGGAGAAAAAGAATTTAATTAAAACATTAGAAAAAGGAATTCAGAAATGTAAACAGATAAAATTTACATTCCATTAATCTTGTGGTAGATTCTCTACTCATGTATAAGCTTCGCTCAAAAGAAAAGGTCCCTTAATAAAAACTTTGATTCAAACACATAATTTCCTTTTAATATTTTAAAATGTTCAATAAATTCAAGCTAAGTTTCCAAAGCTAAACTGGTCTCAAAAGACTGAAGGAAACTTAGAGTTAGACTAGAGTTTTAGCCAAGACAGTCTGCACTATTTCAGTACTTTGAGGCATGATGCCAAAGGGTAGTTTTTAATCTGCTTCTAGGCACAGTAAACCAAGACTTCCATGCAATAATACCCTGCACTTTCTGCAAGTTTCTATCTGCTTTCACGTTCAAAATTACATTCCAACTAGTTCTAGATCTGTCTTCAAACTTGTATTAGATTCCTCTTCCATTTTGCTTACATAAAGTAGTAAACATGGAATGCTTTCACCTGTCCGTAGCCATCTAAAAAGGTCACCTAGTTTCAGCTTGCCCTCTGGTATCTGCTTTTGGGACTTAAAACTCTATGGCTGTATGTCTATGACATTAATGCCATATGGCATTAATGCCCTGAGACTTCTTGTGTGGCTCCATCTACCACACCAGGGGAGTGCAGGCTTTCCTGTGGTCCTCTGTTATATCTGACAGCCCTGTACAGAGACCTGAAATGGCATGAGAGGCTTCCATTTGGGCACCTGCCATCATTCTCTCCCCCAGGCAGCTAAGAAATAATTTCTCTTGAGCATAAAGTTAGCCAAATGACCATCTTGGACTAAACAGCTAAATTTTAGGTGGATAAATCAAAGTTATTGGTATTAACAGTGTTAAAAAAATATTTTTAAAAGAATTCTTCTAGATTGGGGCTTTTCCTGTTCTTGATTTTGGTGGTTTTGCTGTATTTGGGAAACAAACTATGTTTGTGCCTTTTGTTTTGTACAGCTGTAACACACAGCATCAGCAAATTTTCTTGTGTGGATCTGCTTTAAATCCTACAGTTAGTAGCATTTTGTGAATTACTAAATGGTAATTATATTATATAGAAAGGTCCAGTGACTGAAGTTCTTTGCTATATGCTGGATACCTAGATGTATACAAGATATACCTCTTTCCTGACTTCTGCCTTTCAAAGGCATATTCGCTACAGAATTTCTAGCATTTTATCTACTGAATCAGTACTACAGTGTCAGAAACTTAATACTATTCCCTGAAAACTCACAAATAAAATTAGATTTGTCTGCAATTAATTTTTATTTAAGGATGTGTATGATCTTTGCACAAGAATTACTTTTTCTGCTTACTGAAAAATTAATTACTCTGGCTAATTCCAAAATAACAAATAATGTCAGCTTGGTATCAAAGTTCAATGTATTGGTTACGTATAGTAGATGTTTATCATATAATTAAATAAAAGGAAAATATTTTTCCTCAGATGTTTGGTTAATATTTCTTATAGGGCTTATAAAATTACTCTAGTAATTTAGAAACTTTTCTGAAAATGTACTCTTTGTTTAAAAACATGTCAGATAAAAGCCTTCTCTTCAGAGTTGTGCTGCATGATGTGTGCTGTGTGTCAATGGATTTTCAAGTTATGTTTAAGCAACCATATACAAAACCCGTAATATTTTTTGTTTCTGTAGAAATGAAGGAAATGTATTGCTGTTGCTATAAACTGCAGCATAGAACCAGTGAAAGATAAGAAACAGAAACAAAAGGGCTTAGCACATTCCAGGATAAATAAAAGCTATTTCCAATACAGATTTTTGTCTAAGGATTGAGTGCAGAAAGGAAATACATCAAAACTGGTAAGAAAATATTCCAGGAGGGAAAAGTACAGATTGGCTATTCTAAGGATATGCATTCCAGGGTCCAAAGGGTGGTGACTACACCACCTGTAGTGATCTATGAAAAGTCATGGAGAACTGAGAAGCTGCCACTGAGATAAGATAAATGTCCTGCTGTCGAAAAGCATGATCCTGAAAATTACAGCACTGTGCAAGAGTCCTAACTTCAAGTCTTAGTAATATTCTGAAACAAATACTGCTTTTGCAAACACTCAAATTTTACTGAGCAACAGAATAGGGAAAGAACAAAGTACCGGACACATGTAACTTTTAAATAATCTAATAAATAACTGAAAAAGGGAATGTAGGAATACAGGAAGCTTAATGTATGTACAGTTTAATGAAGTATTTGTGATAGCAGGAATTAATAAAATAGTGGTTTGCAAAGTCTCATTGAAAAGTTAATGGGAATTGGCTTGAATAACACAGGTATTGAAAACTGTCCAGAAGACCAAAAACAAAAGTTAATGCTAAGCAATAGCATATGGAGCTGGAATGTGAAGGGTGAGAAGTGTGTAGTGGGGTGTCAGACATCAATTTTATGTCTTATCTAATTTAACATTTTAATTAGCAAATGTTGTAACCAGCATGTTAATGAGTTTCCTCAGATAAAGATGTACTAAGAAGCAGTATAGACCAATAAAGTCAATTCAGAGATCTGGGGAAGTTAAAAATATGAGCAAGCTATTTGATCTGAGAAGCCCCAAACTTGCATATGTGGTCAAAAATCACTAAAGCACAGTTAATTGTGGACTTGTATTAAAAGTGCACCTAATGTTGGGATAACAACAAAATCACTGTGTCCAAGTCGTGATCAACAGGTGCCATACATCTGCAAGTAGGTCTGTGCGCCAGGCAAGAGGAAGGTGGTGAGTGCCTTGGTGTTCTCCTCTCTAGTGCTTGCACATGAAGGTCAGTTGGCATTTCTACGTTTGCTGTCGTTTCCACAATGGCTAGTGCCGCTTTGCGTTCTGGCATCATCTATACTTTGTGTTTTCCACCTACCTACAGATGTCAACATAATCTGGTATAACCAATGTAAGCAGAGAAGAATGATTTATTATTTGAGCCCGTTTGCATGGGCTTTCAGGATCAGACAGGACTGAATCAGAGATTCACATTTATGAGCAAATTTTTATGGGGGGGGGGGAAACCCTTGAAATGCACACCAGGGCTGTGGAGACTGAATGCTGCTTTGAACGTTTTGCTCTAATATTTGATTCCTCTACTGGTTTTTTGATTAATTTTGTTTAACTTTCCAAAACTAGCTTGTGACAAATCACCAGTATGTTTTTCATGCTGCCTCTGTGGCTACTTTTGTGTACTAGTTGCACGACGTGACTGTTTTAATGCAATGTTTTGTGCTGGGTCCAAGATTTTCTAGAACCAAGTTACAGTTCAAGCTTCAAGCCACTTTCAGGTGGCTGGGTCTTTAATTTTCTCCTGACGTGGTTTCCTATCTATGAACCAGTAGTGACATGGAACAGCAGAAGATCTGAGAGCTACAAAAGCTACTCTGTTTTCCAGAAAGTGAGAAAATAAAATCTAGGTGGAGACACTTAAAAATTTTTATGCATACTTTACATAAGACCGAAAGTGTTTATCCTACTGTGCCATGGAGTCCCAGCACTTGAAATCTTGTGGTACTGAACTATGAGATACAGCGCAGTAGAGCTGGATGGCTTCCCCATGTCAGTCAGTGGCGATGATGGAAAGAACTTCTCTGTGTGTTAACTTCCAGACTCTCACCTTGAAGAAAGGCACGCCGATATCGGCCGAAGAAAAATTGCGAGACGCTTGATGAGAATAATCACGCTTGTCGGGGACACTGTCAAATTCCAAGTTTTATTTCCACCCTTTGCTTTTTGATTTTGGATGTTCTGCTCTTAAACAGAGAAGGTTAAAGTCTGCCTTTGCTCTATAAGGTAGAAATGGATGATGGGTTTTTCTAATATGAGTGGGTCTTGGAAGAATTGCTGCACTGCATGTGTACTGTGCTGAATCTGAATAATATGCACTTTTGCTGAACAAAATAAAACACAGAATTCCCAGATCTCGTAACTTATTCCCTTACATAATTTCGTCTACTAAAAGTCACATAGAGTATGAGAGGTAACTCGGTCAGTGCTCACATGAGCATCCTGGTTGTTAGCTTATATGTCAGAATGGAAAGCTGACTCTTTCTTAGATAGCTCAAGTAGAACACAGTCGATGCTACAGATTAGAACTTTCTCAGATTTGCTTCCATTTTGTGCATAACTTTCCATATGTTTCTGATTACAGCGTAAAGCCATGTCTACAACATTCCTTCGCATAGCTATGTAATCATTAACATGCAAATTGTGCTGTCATGCACAGCATTCATTTTAATCTCTAACGTACATGACTGTCAATTCAGATTGTCAGATGCAGGTACCTAAACTTATAGTAAACATCTTAAATCTGTATTTAGGCACACACTGATTTACAGATGTGCTTTGATGCATTTCAGAACTATGAATGCTTCCAGCACAGCTGGGAATTAGGAACCTTTATCTTTCTCATTGTGGGTTGGCAGCTAGGTGTAAGCTATACTGCTGTTTGTTTTTTGACATTCTAATGGTTTCCTTCATGTATACATTATCCTTATTGATGTTATGAGACAATTGGAAAACTCATTTTCAGACTTGGGGGGAGAAGGAGGAGGTGTATCCTTAATCTAAATCCTGCTTGAAAATGACAGAATTAAAGATCAATTTTCTGTGCTCAGTTAAGAAACATATTCCCAAAGAAATTATCTATAAATGACACTAAAGCTCTGCTAAATCACACAGCTAGGTATTTTCTTAGTAAATTATTTGGCTGATGCTCTTTAGTCTGTGTAGCTTGCACTAACAAGCTTGCACTTCCATGAATCTTTTTGTTTTCACACAGGGGATATATAATGCAAAAAGCTTCAGTGCAGGGTGTTTGAGACACCTGGTCACGAGTCGGTCATCTGTGCTATGCCTTGAATAAACTGGAGTAGCATCAGATATCCAGAGGAGGGCACTTGTGGCCCTCCAGTTAGTCTGTTCAAAGCAAAACACTGCACTACGAAGTTCTGGTGATTGGGGGGAAAAAGACTTCAGAGAGTCTCGTCTGAATTGAGGCGAAGTACTATTTATTAAGCAATTATGGGTTATGCATGGCATCAGTTCGAAGATTTACTTGCAGGTTTCTGCAATCATTTGGCATATTTGTCTCGCAAGCTGCTATCAAAAAAGAGCAACACCTTTAGAGTGCTTTCAGAACTGCATCTGGTGGCTGCAGAAAGCCACCCTTGTAACGAGAGAGCCAAAAGCATTTCCTGCTCAAAATTCAGTCCAGTGTTACTAGGCTTGATAAATATTTAGAAAGTGACTCTGGGTTTCTTTGGGCAAGAAATTTTGGTTTTCTTCATTTGTTGGAGGAAAAAAGAACAAGGACTATGGAATGTTGTACTTGATGCAATATCATTCAGTTTTTTAGGTCTCATAAAATAACTTAATAGAGAAACAATATTATTTGACTGTTGAAGTTTTTACTCGGCAGCTAATTATGCCTGTGAAATCAAAGTTGGGTTTTGAGTATGATAGAGGGACATGGTGCTCTTTGATCATGTAGCTTCAAAACCATGATGGTTAAGTTCTTGTATATGAACACAGCAGTCAAATTTGCTCCGAGGAGTCTGTAGTCGAGTTAGGAAGACTAGCTTAAGACAGTAACTTCTGTGCCTAACAGATTAAATGTAAAATGTAACAACATTTTTGAGGGTGAGGTGTTAATGTGTCTAAGGTTAAACAAAGAAAACTTTATCTCAGCTTTTTTCCTCAAACAAGCTGGTTTGGTAGCAGAACAAACACTTTGAAAATGCCCATGTTGCAAAACATCATAGTATTCAGTAGACGACATAAACTGCTCTTTACAAGCAATTTCCAGTTAAATAGATCTCTCTTTATCAAGAAAGTCCCTATGAAAAGTCACAGCTGAGCTGAGACCCTCTTTTACTGTGTGGAAAAAACCACACCCCTAATAAATCACTTTTCCAAGGGTCACTGAAGCTTCTTAACCATGTTTTCCTTCACTGTTCTGTTGGAACTAACATGACTGACTTCTGAGATCTGTGAACTTGCATTGTGTCACATACAGCATTCCGAAGAGTGGAATTTAACAGTCTCCTAGGCTAGAGGAAAAAACATTTTTCTTAACTAATTGCAGTGCCAAAAACATACTACTGTTTAAAATACCGTGTTAAATTCTAGTGGTGACACTTTTAAAATTGAAAAATGTGTGTTACACCTACTGTATACAGGAGACTAGAAACAAATCTTGATGAAGTAGAAAATGGTCATTTCAACACTTGAGACCATTTAGTTTCCAATAAATTAATTACATCCATTAAAACTTATCTGTTCTGCTGATGGTAAAAGTGCCAGGTAAGCGTGTGCACTCTGTGGGGGGATGTGGACGTGTGGCAGAGGCATCTCTTTGGGGTTTTTTTTAACTACTTTTTGTGAATTAGTATTACTGAATAAATGAATTTGGTCATACACATTTTTGGCAGCTCTCCCTTCAGTTGCTGCAGTGATGTTGTGGCTATCGTGATGTATGAAGAAAGGATTAGCTTTCAGGAAGAGAATGTTAGATCAGCTGGTGTGGTTTGAAGGAAAGGGAGAAGCTATCTAATACAGTTCTTCCGGCCTCAAAGTTTGCTTGTGTGTATTGAACAATGTTAGTTGAGAGATAAGTCTGTTCTCACTATAAATCTTGCTTTGCTTAGTTTTTCCGCCGAGATTTCAACATATCCAATTAATTGAATAACACTTGATACAATTTGTAAAGTAGTATCATCAAATTCATTCCAGTTATCCCTCTATACCATATTTCTCACCAGTGCCCTCTTGAGTTCTCATTAAGTGAAATTTGATGAGCTATGATGATAGCAGGGTCACCTTCCCTGATTCACAAAGAAGCTGCTGAGTAACAGTATTCTACAAAGGATTACAGAACTAATCCCCTAATTTCTCTCTCTCTCCAAAGACTGTGTTGCTTATCTGTTCAGGCTGGCGTGACAAAAAGAATAATGGCAATTTTTATTAACATATCTGTACAGTACCTGTGGCTGAGATAATCCTGAATTCAGACCATCATATTCTTGATACTGACTAAAAAACAGGTAATAAAAAGAAAATAGCTGTGTGCATCTTTAGGAAATGAGAGAGGACCTAGAAGATACTTGACTGATGTAAATGTGGGCTCCATTTAAGAGGGCAGAGCTGTGCTGTATTGTGCCAACTGAAGTTTGTCTTTGCCAAGTTCAAATTCTATGTGTTGAAAATTACATACCAAAGTTGCAAAAAAGGCTGTGTGGAAGATCTTTAGTACACCTCTTCTGTGAGGGGATAGCAATGAGGAATTGGCGGTATGTTTGGGGTGGTGAGAATGTCCGTACGTGTTAGTAATGTTACAGCTGCAAAACCCCATGAAGGCCCAGTCTTGTATAAACTTTAAAAAAAAACCCAAACCCCTATCCATTCAAAGTGTCAGGTAGGTGCCTGTTATCATGAACTTAGTTAGTTTTCTTGTGTTAAATCCAACAGCATTGTTTGATTAGCGTCTATAAGACCACGAGCACTTTATGAAGAGCAGTCAGAGGACTATTACAGTATTGATTATACGTACTTTCTTGTTGTAGGTGGGAATGTGTTAAATAACTCCACTACATGGCAAACACAAAGACTGCTGTTGGAAAAATTGATACCAGTTCTGTTCCTTCTGTCATTAGAAGGAAGAAAGCATGAAGAATAGAAAGCTCT
This sequence comes from Steatornis caripensis, assembly GCA_013398225.1. Lineage (NCBI taxonomy): Eukaryota > Metazoa > Chordata > Aves > Caprimulgiformes > Steatornithidae > Steatornis > Steatornis caripensis. Next base: position 151,292 of record VZSC01004443.1, read on the forward strand.
GGTAGCCCTTTCTGATGAAAAGTATGTCTCTAACCAAAGCATCACTTATTTGTCTTGATATTTTCAGAGACGTTTGTTAATGACATAATGAATCTGCCCTTTGTCTATAATATATATGATAAACAGAGTTGGTACTAATTAATACATCTCACAGGTCTATTTTCTTTAGCTTATTAGAAGTATTTTTCTGCTGGAAAGTTGTCTGAATTTTATTCATAACAGACGTTTGTGGTCGTTGTTGCTAAAGATAGCAAAATTAAGCATTTGAACTCTTTCAGAGGCTCTAGGTAAGCATTTTTAAAGATTAAAATAAAGACAGGAAAAAATTGGGGAAAATCTAACCTGCAACGCATGACGTTCATTCGAAGCCACGTGTAGTGGTGAGGAACTCGGAAAACTACTTCACGCTATAGAGACTTGGTGAGAGAGCAGATCGTAGGGTTTAATTAATGAAACTATAGGAAGAGTGAATAAGGAACGATGAGGAAAAGGGAAGAATACTTTGTGATTATGAGGAACCTGGACAGAGATGGCCATAAGCTCTGATACCACACATCTGATTTCTGTAATCCACAACATGCATGCTCAATATAGTGCCTAGATCATTGTCAATTGTTCAAATATAACTTATCATTTTTTTGTTCAAATGACCTGCCTCATTCTCTAGAACTCTTTTCAATTGTAATGCCAACTAATAGGCATTTAATTCTACTAGAGGGTGCTGGAAGGTATGGGATGGCTAGAAGAATTTTTGTAGCCAGTTGGGTCATTCCCTCTAAAGCATGCCTTTCATGTGCAAAAAAAAGATTTCAAGGTGCCTAAATATGGAGTGAAACAATTTATTATACAGCTATAATGATGTACTATAACCTGTTCGGTTAAGCAAGCATTTTCTTAACCAATGCAAATTGTATCCTCTCAACACTAGTGGATTTTATTTATCCTTTAGTATCACTTTGTCATATTGATTCAATGAATATGACTTACTTTAGCAGCGAAACTGATACGCGTAAGGAGGTCTGTTGGTTTAATTTCTTTTGCAGTTTGTCACTAGTCACTGCCATCTCCAATGAATTTATTATTCTATCACATATGCACCCCAGGCACTGACTGTGTTTCCTTCTTCTACCAGTTCACTCTAGTGCCATACTGGTTCCTGTCTTATTAATTTGACTTCAGTCTCTTTCCACTAGATTGTTTCCTCTGCTTGTCTCTCTAATGCAAAAATCATCATGATTTCATACAATCTGAGAAGAACTTTGAATCTTAATTACTCTGTATGTCTTTCCCTCCCTGTGCTTCTTCCCTTTCTTGCTTCTGTGAATTTGCTTTCTTCCCTTCCTGCTTCGCTTCTGTGAATTTCATTCTTTGCCTTTCAATCTAGCTTTAGATTTAATTCTACTAAGAACATAGTAGTAAATTCTCACTAGAAATACTACTGAGTAAACATCCTAATTTACTGTCTTTACTGTCAGTGCTTCTTATCTGGTGGTTCTGGTTCTGATAATAATTAAGCAATTACCTCTGAGCAACCAGTTCACTCCTCCTGTGCTTCTCTGCTCAGTTTTCCAATTATTTTGTCCTTCCGCTCTTAATAGAGTGATTTGGAGAAAATTACTTGTGTAGAGTTAGCAAAAATAAAATCATACCAGTGCAGAATATTTTAGGTTGCAAGGGGCCTCTGAACCTCTTTTATTCCCGCATCCTGCTCAAAGCAGGTCCAGTCATCTCAGTTTGTGCAGCTGAGTTTTGGCTATCCAAGGACACAAATTGTACAACCTTCCTGGGCAACCCGTCTCAGTGTTTGACTCTTGTCTGATTTATTTTTTTTCCCCCTCTAAGGATTTGGAATTGTTGCTGAGAGTTTGCTCTTTTGTGTTGTCCAGGGGTCTTCTGTTTGGAATCTGATATACTTTGCTGCCGGGAAGAAGCTTTATACTTGAACTTAAGTTTGTTACTCTAGAACATTCTGAAGGTAACTTTTCTTAGCACTACATTTGTCTGAGAAATGAAATAAAAAATACTCTTTATTAAAGAGTTTGCTTATGAAAAATTTCAAGTAAGGCCATAATTACAAAATTAAAGGAAAAATAACATAAAACTGTCTGATTATATCTTTCTAATGGATAACAACTCAAACTGTTCTTGCAAATGCAGTAGTGATATAATAGCAATAATTTCAATATTAATCATCTGTTCCCGTATGTGTATCGTTTTGGGCATTTGGCAATTGTTTTTGTTGACACCGAAGTGAAGAACGTGACAGCTGCTTTTTCAAAGGTTGAAGCACAAGTTGTCTGATTTCTAGATGCATATCACAGGCAGCTCTTGATGTCGATATTGATTTAGGTACCAAAGTACCTCTTGGTAAGAGTGAAATCAAACTGAGAGGATTATTGGAGACTACTGTGTGTATCAGCTGATAAAATTGTCTGCAAATTAATCAGTCATAACTAAAATAACTTGCTCAGTCTACGACTGCAACCATTCACAGTGGGATGTGCTCACTCCAAGTGCTGTTACAACTGCTACTATGCAGCTCCCGGTTGTAGAACCCCAGACGAATAGATGGATGCTACCTTTGCATTATTATTAGCGTACGACTAAGATGCTGTTTCCTAGCTGTGCTCATTTAAATCCAGCCTTCAGAACTGAAAACTAAGACCTAATCTAACATTTCCACGGGGCATCTTAGAAATATTAAGGGGCAAAGATAACCTACTTGGACAGGTAAATTGTATGGGCCAGGATATTCCCGTATCTTCTTACTTCAGTCTGAAATGGTATTAGTTTATGACTTACTTTTAAACTCAAATGACAATAAAGCTAGAAATTTCCTTTGGATTAACTGTATTCTTTCCAATAGCTGTTAATCCTACTTAGTCTTTCTCTCTAATCAGATTGTTTTCAAAGACAGAGCGATTAATCCTACCTGTCCCAAGAATACAGTTAGGTGAGACTTCATTTTTGATAGCTGCCAAGCACTTGCTAAAGCAGGCAAAGCTGTGAGAGAAGCAAGACAATTTTGGAAGCAATTTGTGAAAAGAGAGTGGTTCTTCCCACATCAATTTTTGTTGATTTATATCTTGTAGCAGATTTGAGCATTAACAGAGTAACTCCTGTGCTTTCATTTGGCTATTCTGTGCTTCCCTTTTTGATTAGAGTGATGATCTTGGGGAATGTTCAGAGCATTCAGCTGTATTTCTACCATCTGCTTCTTTTCAGAGTTGCTTGTTTGTGCCTGCCAGATAGGAAGGACTTTTCCTCGAAATGTGTCATTTGATGCTGACATCTGTAGTTCAAAAGAAGGGTTATCCAATACCTTGGTCCTTCAAATTTTTGTCAGGTTCGTGTATGTGCAATTTAATGGGATTTGCAAAGACTTGGAAAAAAAAAAAAAGCTCTGTCCTTATTAGTTGGCTTCAGCTGTACTCACTTTTAAAGCTAGGAAATATTAAGGTTAGAACACAGCAAGGTTCTAACAAAATAAAACTCTGATTAGAGGTGGAAAACACGGTCACAAAGAAGAATCATGAAGCTGTGTAACAATTCCAAATTATATTAAATAATAACTTATTTTCATTTTAGTGGTTCTCTTTGAAGAATCTGAAGGAAAGTTTTGGCCTTGAAGACTAAGCAAAATGACATGCTCAATGCTCCTAGACTGTGTGACACTTCCCTCGTAGTAGCCTGAAGGTCTAGCACATTACCTCTCTGTTTCTTGGTTCTGAGTCTTTCACCCTCTTTGCTCCAGATAAAATGTGCTCTGCCTTTTCTCCTGAAGAAATGTCCTTTTTCTTACGAATGCTCTTGATTTATATGCTTTTGTTAGAGTTGATGTGGAAAATCATATTTTTGCTGGTTTTCTTTTGAATTGCTTCCCTTGCTTATAAACACCCTTCACCTTTAGGAAATAGCCGTGGAATCACTAAAGACCACTGAGCTCTTCATAAAGAATAAGTTTGAAGATAGTACCTCAGTCAGTACTTAAATTTGGTTTTGTGATGCCCCAGAGGAAACAATACATCTTAATAAATCTTAATAAATCACCTTTAGGCCAAATAAATATGCTTAATAAATCATCTTCAGGTAAAACTCTGGGCTTTGGACATCTTCCAATTTACTTTGACTGTCCCCATTTAATGTGCCAGATCTGTTGAGATCCAATGTCATCATTGCTGCAGGCAGTCACTGCGGCAGTTGGGTAAAACTTGTCAGTAGATAAATGCTTTTGATGTGTTTACAGTAATGTTAATAACAATAATCAATAAATGTATGTCAGTATGTTATGCTGTGGCCTGAGCTTTACTGCATGTTTCCTGTTGTGCACTTCTGTATTCGTACTCCTTTGGAAAACAAGGGAAATGGTGTTGCTGGTTGAATCTGTATCAAAGCTGAAAAATCTTGAACTGTCAGTAAAGCATTTTGGTTTTAGTAGGCTGTGCCTCCTCTTCTGTATACAATATATAGGTATAAATATTTAGTATTTCTAACCTGATTGTGTCAAAGGTACCTTAACAAACATATAAACAGCGAGGAGATAAAAATGAGTCAGGAGAAAACCCATTAAAAAAGGCTGTTATTGATAGCTGCATTCTGAAAATGATCTTTTTTTAAATACTATGAAAAACATTTCCATGTCCACTTCCACAGCAGATGGGATGGAAGAAAACACTGCTTTAGCAGAGTTAGAACCCCAAAACTTGCAGATTTCACAAGCTGAACAAGCGGTACAATAAGCAGTTAACAGTCTGGTTTATCACTGCAGAACAAAGAAGCAAAAAATAATTGTTCTTACACTCATCCTTGTCCAGGAAACAGAACTGGAAGAAAGATCCCAAAAGAATATTCCTATAGATGCGAGCTGTGCCTATCATAAATTTGAAGCAGCATTTTTATGCCTTGCCTAATTACTTACTTGAGTTATGCTTCAGTAACTTTAGAACCGCTATTTAACTCTTTTCAGTCTAATTGCTGAGAGTAGCATTAAAATCTCTCATTACATAAACAACATTCATCATAGTCAATTAATTTAGGATTATCAATTATGAAAGAAAAAAAGGATCTTTTTCTTTTTTTTCCCCCTACAGTTCCTTTAGGTACCTTGGATATCACTGACCTGAAGTTCTTCGGCAAACTATTAATATCTCAGTTTTCTTGATCTATTAATTAAAAACTATTACCTTCATCTTTCTGTAAAAAAAGATTTGAAAAACTAAATGGATTTAAAAGTGGATAATTATTTCTATGCCATTAGTGAACTGGAAGGTTTCAGTTCTATTGTATCTGTACGGCACCACAAAGAGCAGTGATGAGATAGCCACAACTATAAACCCAAAAGTTCAGCCTTGGCTTTGGTGTGCCTCCTGACTCTTGAATGTGTAACCATGTAACCTTCAAGTTACACTTAGTGCTTTTCAATGTATTTGGGAAGTGAGGTGGTTTGTGTCAAGAAATTTATGACAGTAAGGTAGGAACAAAGGAATGAGTGTGTGTATGTATATATGTATGCATGTGTGTTTATATACAAAATGCACAAAGTAACCGAGCAGCAATAAAACCTGCATTCAAAATCTTCTGGATTAAAACTGATAAATCTCTTATCACTGTTGAAATTTAAAGGTGTGGATTTTGGACTCTGGTAAGCTCTTATCAAACATACCCTTTACCTTTCCTTACCATTCTGTTGTGGGAGAATGGGCTGAGTAATGCTTAGATGACTGCATCTAAATTTTTTCCCATTTGAACTCATTTTACTTGGCTCTTCAAAATATTGTTGAAGTGGTATTGACAAGTTGCCCAGCTGTCACAATATGGCATGGATTTTTTTAAATCCTCTCAAATACATAAATAAATGTGCTAGCCTTTACGAAATGTGCAAGTGAGCTATGTTCATCACGATTTTCCTTGAAAATTAGCAGAATTACTAACTGAAAATTGTATTTATGCAACACATAATGGAGTATAATAGAGCCTCATCTGCTCTGTAGATATTGCAAGTTGGTATAAACTTATCTCCTAAACTTCCAGCTTCCTGAGAATCAATATTCTAGTGTAGTGCATGATCTATTTAATCACATGGGCATGAAAAAATAGGAAAATTTGCATGTGTTGGAGAAAGAGTACTATTTTCAGATTTTGTACTTGAAAGCACAATAGTTTTGGAGTAACGTAACACAAGCATGTAATCACTGAGTGTTTTGGGGGCCTGCAAAAGAGTTGGAGCGGGACTTTTTACAAGGGCATGTAGTGATAGGACCCGAGGGGTAATGGCTTTAAACTGAAAAAAGGTAGATTTAGATTAGGTATTAGGAAGAAATTCTTCACAATGAGGGTGGTGAGACACTGGAACAGGTTGCCCAGAGAAGTTATGGATGCCCCCTGCCTGGAAGTGTTCAAGGCCAGGCTGGGTGGGGCTTTCAGCAACCTGGTCTAGGGGAAGGTGTCCCTGCCCATGTCAGGAGGGTTGGAACTAGATGACCTTTAAGGTCCTTCCCAATCCAAACCATTCTATGATGGACAGATGTATGTCCATCCATGTATGTCTGCAAATGTGTTGATTTTTCAAGAGAAAAATGTATATTTAGTAAACAAATCACAGCATCAATCTTACTGCAGTCTTACTAGACTTAAATCAAAACCTCTTGAACAGTCAATACTGCCATTTAAAATACGAAAAGTAAAGCCTTACAGCTATTTGAGCATATTAAACTTTAACTTATACACACATAATACAATATATGAAAATACTAACTCAGACTTGATCCTCTCTCATGATGTAAGGAGGTAAGATTTCCACTTGCTTTAGTATAATTTTTCTTAAATGCAAGTCAGAACAGTGGTAACCTCCTTAATCTGTAATGCATGTATTTTCATTGTCGTTGTAATCTTTTATTGGGGAACTTTCGTAGAAAATGAAAGAACAAGGTTGTTGTGAAGGCTACTGGAGAGTGAGCAAGAAGATGGGATAGTCAGTAGATAGTAAGGAAAAAATGATTAAACTGAATTGAAGAGTAGGAAAAGAGGGATTTTTTCCGATAAGGCTGGAATGGGAAATATCTGAAAGGGACACAAAAGGAGACGTGTAACCAATGACGACATATTTAAGAATGAAACTGAGCTGCAATCATAAGCTAATGCTGACCTACTTTTTCATGTGTGTAAATATTCTGTTTGAAAACAAAATGTCATTTCCCCTGTATGACACTTGAAATACTTTTATTGTTTGTTTTTTTTCTAAATCATTTGTCACCTTAGACTTGTTACCCACATAAAAACATAACATAAAATCAAAGCTGGTGCTTTTTCCACACAGTTCTCAACTTTGGGAGTAGCAAGTATATTACTGTGCTTTTAATAAAGCAGACAAACCAAAGGACAAATAGTAAAATACATTTCAAAAAGATGCATTGGGGCAAAATTGATTTCAGTGCAATTTGCTAGTGATGTGCTTTCTAGTCAAAAGCAACATAATGGGAAATGACTGCTTCATATTACAGAAAATCCAAGCAAAGGGAAGATTGCAGACTTCACATCAGGAATTATATGACTTCATTTGGAGTTACATAATTGCTTCAGTAGTGAAACATCTATATAAAATGTGCATAGCATGGACTTCAGGTCTTACTCACCCTTCAGATCTTCTACTTCCTCATGTAGACATAGCCCCAGGGAGCTGAGGCAGCCAAGGGAAAAGAAAAGCCTGGTGGGATAAATTTGGATGACAACTAGAAGGAAGAAGAGCGTAGAATTGGAGACAGTGGTGAGGTTTGGGGAGACTGATTCTGACTGGTCTGGAGAGCACCACCGATATGTGGTACGGAAACTAATACTTTCTTGTTGTTTGCAGGCTGTCTGTGAATCAGTGTTGCTTGTTACACCTCCTGTTCTAGCTCATGGTGGTAACTTGCCATTGGTAGAGAATCCTCCCTGTACTCATGCAGCTGCTTTGAAATAGATATTTAGTGCTTCAGTTCTGGTGCCAAGCTCTGCAGACATTGCAAAAATGCTATAGATGGAATATGATTTTAGTTCCTAAATTGCAAATGAGGCAAGCTTTGCCATGATGGTGTTGATTTATGGCATCTTTCACATCTTGAGCAGCTGGTTTTTCAGCCTTACCTTTTTTCAGAAGTTTTGTGTGTTTAGCTTATGTCAGTATCCAATGAACAAGTGAAACAATTTTCCTTGGTTGGGGTGTCAGAATACCTCCAGATTCTGCTGCTTAGTGGAAGCTTGCTGCTCCAAATGTTTGGTGCCTTTTGAAAGATAAGTAAAAAATTCCAAAGCTCTCTAGGCTTTGTATCGATCCAGTAACTTACTTCAGCATTTAAGTTCATTCATTGCCATAAGCTCTCGCCAATATGACAAGACTATCAAGATTTTAATCGAGTAGCTCAGTGAACAATACTGCCATGGCATTAGGGGGAATTAGTCATTAGGGATACAAATATGCTGCTCAATGGTTGAGACACCACTTCAGCCACTGAAGGGTGACAGCAGCTGGCAAGTGCTGAGGCTGCTGGCTATTGATGGTAAAAGCTGAATGGCTGCTATGAGGACCATGCTTCAGCCAGTGATAGTGATGGAGGAGGAGAAGGTGGGGAGAGCAATCACAAATTATATTTGGCTTGGGCTGCAATGGTAGAGATGAGTGTTTTTCTGCTGCTGCTGAAGTCAATAGGGGTTTGTCACTATCTTCCACATGAGACCTCTGGCACAATAGGAATACTTCTGTGCATGGGTCTGGCCAGCTTGTCTCCACATTAGACGTTAAACCCTCCAACTATTTAAAGAGTAACGGAGCCACTTAATAGGGTTTTAGATGATCCCCACCTGTTACAGTATAATAATTTTGCAACCATTGAAACTTCTTAGCCACCAGTAAGGGAAAATGTGTAATTTTCTGTTCCCTAGGGACCTCTCTATGACAGCAATTAAAGACTCTATTAACCACATGCTAAGCCTATCTGCTTTTCTCTCTAACTGATATTAGTGATGGATATTAGCTAGTATGTTACAATAACAGCTCTAGAAAAGTCTTCAGGTTAAACTTTCTGCAGTTCTGCTCTTCAACTCCTGTTGTCTTTTTTGTTTGTTTTGATGAAAATGAAAAACAAATACAAAATTAATCACAAATTACCAACTTTATTTAGCTCTGGAGACAAAACAAGCAAACCTTGATTTCTACCCTAGAGGCTGCAAATCTAAGATTAAGTTGTTTAAAGATATACAAAATCATGAAAGCTTATTTTGTTTTGTTAAGGTTTTCAGCAGTTTAGCATGGCTTTAATAGCAGACAAAATGCATCTGTATATTGTATTTTCCATCTTAAATGACAACTCTTTAGTTTACATTTAAATATATTCTCTCTGTATGTATGTGTATGTATAGATTAATTTAAAGGACTCCATCATTACAGTATCTATTACAGTAAGTTATAAGGAAGAGATTTTTCTTTAGCTTTTAATTGTGTAGAAGCTAGTTAAGCTAGTTTTTGAGAGCAATTAGGAGAGATCCACCTGGTAGCAGAAGAAATTTCATTTTTAAGTTCTTCCTGGGACAGTATAAGACTGTTGTTTCCTATTTTCAGGTTGAAGTTTCCAATCCCAGAGACTAGAAATTCACTTTACTCTGGTGGCACTTTAATTATGGCGGAGAGGTTGTATCTTTTTGAAGAGGTTTAGAAGTTATCAGGTCACTTGTTTTGTGAAGGTCATGCTCTCTCCTTTGTGTTGCAGCTAGTAGAAGCTGAAAAGGAGAAAATGGAAATTGTAGAGAGTTAAGCTCTTATCAACTTCAGTAGCTTTTTACGTGAGTCCCCCCACACTTTTAGTCCTCTCAGTGTATGTGTTTGCATCACTTCTGCTGAGGGAAGAAAGAGATGCAACTAAAAGGTAACACTGACTTTATTTCCCACAGTTACTGCTTAAGACAAATGGCCTCCTTGTTACTGAAAGGTAACATAGAGCAGGTAAAGCGGAAAAACTTACAGTCCTTTTTGAGTAGAGATGTTAATTTAGTCTACTTGAATACATTTGTTTTTCATGCTTTCTAAGCTATATTAGTGATCTAGGCGTAATCTGGACACACTAAAGACCTGAAAATATTTCTGCCAATGTCTGTCCATAATATCTTCACACTTTGACATAATCGTGTGCAAGCTTCTATGCGCAGGGTGAATAAATGTGACAGATTTTTTTTTTAAGCAGCAGAAACTATCAGCTTTGTATGATTGCATTTTTCACAGCACTGTCAACTGGGGGAGAGTCTTTGACAAATAAGTAGTGCTCAGATTAAACTTGACGCAGTACACCACTAAAACTGGCAACTCTTATCTGAATAAGGAAAATAAACAGATTAAGCAAGAAGGTACCGTGGCACTTGAAATAAATAATTAGTTATAAGTAAGCAAAGAAACACATTCTCTGCTTTTGCAGTGACCAGCCTGACAGCATTGTAACAACTTTAGATTTTCAGCCTCTGCTTATTCAATTGTTGTTGTTGCTAAAAAACTAATACTCAACTTGCATTTTGTTGGAGTGATATTCTTGTTCCCTGTAAGCCTCAGTAAATGAAAACACCATTTCCTTCTATAAATAGACTGTGAAAAGTGGAGAAGCTCCCCTCCAAAGTGTGTATGTGGGAGAGTGAAGGATTATTTTCTGAGAAGCCAGCCGTTATGTATGCCAGAAGAGAAATGTCTGATTAACATGTCTATATGGCTTCAATAGCACATTGAGTTTTTTGTGTAATTAAACTTCCACAATAGACGCATCACGGAGGTTAAAGATGAAAATATGTTTTTATGGGGTAAATACTGATGTGACTGAAGTCAGAGGTAAGTTCCCAGTAGTGTAAGGTCTGAATGTTGCTTTCCTGTGTTGTGGTTTTTTTATCCTCAGGGACGTAATGCTAACTTCTTAACGAGAAGTGCCCTATACAGTTTTGGATCACATACCAGTCTGCTTGTTGCTCTCGGAGTGACTGTTGCTATGATTTCTGGTCAAAGAGAAGCAAAATGATTATTGGTGATGTGGCTACTGGTCATGGCCCACCTGCAAGGCAGTCTAAGGAGGGGAAGCATTGGAATACTCAGATGATGTGAAAAAGGTAGAATCAAAATAAACCAAACCATGATTGCCTAAGGAAAAGTTGTTAAGGTAGATACTTATTTCGGAAGTAACAACATTCTCTATGATTTTATTGAAGCTGATCAGCCTCACATGTTGAGAAAACATGCATGTCAAAGCACTTCTGCATAGTCCTTTTGTGTTTGAAGAAATTGTAGTGCTACCGCTGTTACCCTTGTCTGAGGTACACTTACCAAAGAGGGAGGGAGATGTGGAAGTGTGGGCCAGCTGCCTCCTGTGTTAGCAACTAGCTTTAGCATGACCACAGATCATGGGATAGAGGAAGAGTTGTGCTTGCTTACAGCAATTCTCCTGATTTCAACTGCATCTCAATCATAGCAAAACCAATACTGAATGTAAATGGCAAAGGCCGATTTTCTGTAGTTGAGACTGCTGAAGATAATCCATGTCATACTTCCAGAATTAGCTACATAAAAGATAAACTAGAGTCTTAGCTAGACTTTTCCAGCTTTGTTTTCTTCAAGTTAGGTTTTGATTGTGAGAAAAAAGTACAATAGGAAGTTAAAATTTTTGTAATCTTGGCTGAGAGGAAGGACAATTATTTGTGGTAATGTGCAAATATTTAACTTTAGCAAAAGCTTTGAACTGCTTTTGAACATGTGCTCATGTGAGCTGATCTTAGGACTCAGATGTTGTTTTATGAAATCAGATCTCATGGGCTTAGAATATCATGTATTGTAATGACTACTCCATAGACCACAAAAGCAAAAAGAATGCCTGGAGACTTATCTTGCATGTTAAAATTTTAAGCAGACCTATGCTTTTCATCATATTAAGACAGTCATAAAATAGATTTTGTCAGAAATTTTTAGATTTCTAGCATTTTGACTATATTTAAAATACCTTGAGTATGTTGGGATTCAAGTCTCTGGGTTAACTTAACCTGGTAGTGTGTGCCTTCATCCTTCAGTAGTGAAGCAAGCCAGTAAGTGGAAGAGAGATGCTTGGACTTGGATATTGAGAGAAGTAGAACATAAGTATCTGCATACACTGGTCTCAGTTATCAAATACTCAGAAATATACCATATACTTCACAACTAGAATTATTTCATTAACTTTCTACTGAAATGCACTGGATGATGATTCTGAGAAATCTAAAAGTGGTGGTATGCATCGTTTTGTGGGAAAGGTAGGGGAAGGAAGTTTAGTCACACAAAAGGTAGTGTTGATCTCTTACCAAAACAACTAACATCACATTGGATTTTGTGCTTTTACTGTAATAAATACCATGTCTTTTTCAGAAGTTTTATCAAAGATGTGGGAAATGTAACACCAAAGGTATGTATTTGTCATACTTGACAGCTAGCAATTTGCAAGCCATTTTTCTAAAGGACACGTTACATGCTTAAGCTCTAGTATGTCATTTCATTTTATTTTTTAGCAGGTACTGTAACAAAAAAAAAGCTTCAAGCAGGTCAGTTTGAAGTATTTTAGTTGTCTTGTCCTTTTGTACAATTCATTTAAATAAATACTATTTTAATCAATCTTCTATTTAATTTCATCTAGGCAATCTGTTGGAGCTGATTTATTACAATCATAGAATAGTTAGGTTGGAATGGACTTTCAAAGGTCATCTAGTCCAACACCCCTGCAATGAGCAGAGCCATCTTCAACTAGATGAGGTTGCTCAGAGCCGTGTCCAACCTGGCCTTGAATGTTTCCAGTGATGGGGCATTCACCACCTCTCTGGACATCCTGTTCCAGCGCTTTACCACTCCCATTGTAAAAGATTTCTTCCTTACACCTAGTCTAAATTTACCTTTTATTTTAAAGCTATTGCCCTTGCCCTAATGCAACAGACCTTGCTAAAAAACTTGTCCCCATCTTTCTTATAAGCCCCCTTTGTTTCGAAAGGCTGCAATAAGGTCTCCCTGCAGCCTTCTCTTCTCCAGGCTGTAGAACCCCAACTCTCTCAGCCTGTCCTCATAGAGGTGTTCCATCCCTCTAATCATGTTTGTGGCCCTGCTTTGGACCTGCTCCAAGAGTTCCTTGTCTTTCCTGTGCTGGAGACTCCAGAGCTGAACGCAGTACTGCAGATGGGGTCTAGGGAGAGTGGAGTAGAAGGGGAGAATCACCTCCTTTGACCTGCTGGCCACGCTTCTTTTGGTGTAGCCCAGGATACGGTTGGCCTTCTGGGCTGTGAGTGCACATTGTCAGCTCATGTCCAGCTTTTCATCCACCAGTACCCCAAAGTGTTTCTCTGCTGGGCTGCTCCAATACCCTCATCCTCCAGCCTGTATTGATACTTGAAGTTGCCCTGACCCAGGTGCAAGACCTTGCACTTGGCCTTGTTGAACCTCATGAAGTTCACATGGGCCCACTTCTCCAGCTTGTTCAGGTCCCTCTGGATGGCATCCTGTCCCTCAGGTTTGTTAACCTCACCACTTAGCTCAGAAACATAGAATGGTAGGGGTTGGAAGGGACCTCTAGAGATCATCTAGTCCAACCCCCCTGCTAAAGCAGGTTAGCCTAGAGCAGGTTGCACAGGAATGCATCCAGGTGGATTTTGAGTATCTCCAGCAAAGGAGATTCCACAGCCTCTCTGGGCAGCCTGTTCCAGTGCTCTGTCACCCTCACAGTAAAGAAGTTCCTCCTCATGTTCAGGTGGAACTGCCTGTGCTCCAGTTTGTGCCCATTGCCCCTTGTCCTGTCACTGGGCACCACTGAGGAGAGTCTGACCCCGTCCTCTTGACATCCACCCTTTAGATATTTGTGAGCATTGATCAGATCTCCTCTCAGCCTTCTCTTCTCCAGCTGAACAGACCCAGCTCTCTCAGCCTTTCCTCATACGAGAGGTGCTGCACCCCCCTAATCAACTTCGTGGCCCTCCGCTGGACTCTCTCCAGTAATTCCCTGTCTCTCTTGAACTGGGGAGCCC
>VZSC01004443.1:178559-198780 GCA_013398225.1 Steatornis caripensis
GAAAGATTTAAAAGCTAATTACTGAATGCCATAGTGAAACAAATGGAACTCTTTGCTTCTATTGCAGTAATATCTGAATTGCTACCAAGCATTTCCTCTGCGAAGATACTTTTTAAATAATGGTAGGTCTAAATATGCCTATTTAAGCTCCAAAATAGTTTTTGCACAGCAGCCGCATTCAATCTTACTGGCACAGTTGCCTGCTGCACACAAACAGGGAAGCAGCCCTGAGGAACAACTCAAGTGTTTCTTCATCGGGATGGGTGATGAAGAAATTGTCTTCTCTTACAGCGATGATGGGAATCAGCTGGAGAGTGCTCTGAGTCGTGCCTGCCTTGTTCAGGTTACAGCGCCCTCATTGTCCCTAGGGCATCAGCACGGATTTCCTGTGGCGTTCTCTGTTCGTTGTGGTCATCTCTTTTTTCCCCCCACTGAATAACCCTTTAAAAAGCTTTCAAGAATAACATCTTCACAGAATAACACTTTTGAAAGGCAATGGGAGACCCCGCAAGTAAATTGGGTTTCTGATGTGATATATAACATACAAAAGAACGTGCTATCCATGTGTAATTTAAAAATTTTTAGATTAGCCCTCCATATTTAAACTCTACATAAAAGCAAAAATGAAAATAAATAGCACTGACTGAATTTTGTTTATTCTTTAGTAATTTAAATTTTAAAATAACCTTAAATTATCTTCAGGGAGAGTAACTACTTGAAATTATATGTTATTCTCTCAAATCAAACAGGCAAACAGAAATGTTTCCAGTTAATGCATTTTGAGTTTACACCCTCCTTTAAACAGTGAGTATACGGATTTACCAGGGTACTTTCAGAAGCTAGTATGTGCAGCGTAAATAGACGTTGGCATTTCAACATAAGCAATTGCTGTGAAAAGCCGTGAAAAACCCTGGTGCATGTGTGTCTGCTTCTGTTGTAAATAACTTACGGAGGTTTCTGATGCTTGCATTGTATCAGGCTCCTGGAGGCTGTGAAACTGTTGGGCTAGCAGCACTAGAAGGAAGCATTTTATCTTCTTGGATAGAAGCGAACGTCTGGAATGTTAGTGGGACACAGACACACTTCACAGCTTTCCAGAGGAACAAGGTGTACTCCCTCATCCTCAGTAACTATAAAACCAGCATTACGAGGAGTTGAGGCCCTGTCTTCTTTGTCACCGTGCACAGCAATGTTTTTAGGGGGGGTGGTTATGTGAGGGCAGTGTACAACATCTCAGTGACAGGATTCTTGTGCAGCATGGATTTAATTAAAGGCCAGCACTGGAAAATCTCCTTTTCATAAGAAAGTACTAATTATGGCTAATTTCTTTTGGAAGGGAAAGAAGACAGACATCAGACACCCCATAAAAATATTTGATTCTTGGGTTATTTGTCTGTGAGCAGCCATTCTGCTGGTTAGACTTTGAAGAGGACTGACTTCCACAGAAGAGCAACAGTGCACGACACAAGGTTTCACAAAGAAACGAGCACCAAAGCATCTTGCTGTGTGTTCTTGATTCAACCTCTTTGGTCTTTTTCCACAGTGACCCACATTCCTTTATTGTAATGAATAACTTTCACCCTCAAAGACCCACAGAGAGTGTACCTTCCTTCATTAAAGATAAAGGGAAATTTGCCAGCAACTTAAATAGAGACAGGAATAAGTCATTTATTCTCTACTATCCAAACACATGAAAGCTTGTCAGTGTATGAATAGGTAGTTTCATCCTTTTCTTCTTATTTCGGAGTCTATTTTCAAATGTTCAGGCACCGGACCTTCAATGAGAGAACTTAACTAGGCTGGGCTAGTTACTCAGAGATCTGGATACTTGATTAACTCTCTCCTTAAGTAAACTAATTTTTTTGGACACTAAGATTTTGCAGAGATACTAATACAGGCTGCATTATTTGCAGATTTACAGATAACTTCCCAAGATGTTTCTGCCTCTTTTAATGGACATCAAGTGAAAATCAGAATAACTTCAATCACGTTCTCTAATCTTACAACCTAGCTGTAATATTGAATGTGTTAATTTCTTAGTCTTTCCTGCTTGTCTGGTTAAACATGCAACCGGCTGCTATTTTACACTCTCTGCAATTAATAGAATTGGGTTACGAAACAGGAGAAACAATGGAACACAACCACAGAAATGCCTTAAGAGAACCCTTCAGATGAATATTTGGGAATATTTGAATTGCAAGTTCAAATGCATTTTCAATTGGAGAAATCCTTGCGGAGTTGAATTTCATGAAAGAGTGAACTTGGTTTGCAAGACTCAGGGGAGAAGATTATTAGCTGAACAGCTTTGTTTTGTTATATGACTGCTAATTTAATATTCTCTTAAAAGCTTAAAAATAGACATTTTCCCGTTATTTCCCTTAAAATCATGCTTGTTTGACTTCTCTATCTTAAAAGGTACAAAAATACTTGAAAGAGCAGTTCTCTGTATGCAGAAACATTTTTCTGGCAGCTACAGAGACTTGTTATATTTGGAATATTTCACATTTATTATATTCTTGCAGAAGGAGTTTTAAAAAAATTACAACATTACTGTTATGACAGGACAAATAAGGCTGGCCAGGACCTCCGGAGATCATCTAATCCAACCCCCCTGCTCAAAGTAGGATCAGCTGGAGTAGGTCAGGACCAGGTCTAGTTAGGTTTCAACTGTCTGCCAGGATGGAGACTCCACAACCTGTCTGGGTAACCTGTGCCAGTAACCGACCCACCCACACCAGAAAAATATTTTATTACAATTAATTAGAATTTCCTGCATTTCAATTTGGGTCTGTTGCTTCCTGCCCTGCCACTGGGCACTGCTGAAAAGAGTCTGGTTTCATCTTCTTTACCTCTCCCCATCAGATTTTTATATACATGATGAGATGCCCCTGAGACTTCTCTTCTCCAGGCTGAACAGTCCAAGCTCTCTCAGCTTGGACCTCTTACGAGAGGTGCTCCAGTCCCTTAACCAGCTTTGTGGCCCATTGTTAAAGTTGCTCCAGTATGTCCAATTACTTCTTGCATCAGAGAGCCCAGCACTGGGCCCAGCACCCCAGATGTGTCTCACCAGGGCTGAGTAGAGGGGAAGGATCTCAATTTCAATCTACTAGCAATGCTCAGCAGCCCAGGAGGTTTTTTGCCACCTTTGCCATGTTGCCGGCTCGTGGTCAACTTGTTATGCCCCAGGCCCTTTTCTTTCAAGCTGCTTTCCAGTTCGGTTATATATGGGTAGAGGAAAACATTAGAAGAGTTATTAAGGAAACAGAATTTTCTTTCCAAATATGACTTAATTCTTACTTTTATTCCTGTGATGACTGAAACTAGCCCAAAATGGAAATTTAAGCACCTGATTCTAATTAAGCTCTTTGATTCTAATTAATCTCACCAGTTCCAAATGAAGGGGAAGAGGGGGGGTGTTGGTGTGTTGTTTAAAAGCTGTTTAGGGCTCAGGGGCTCCTGGAGAGTAATGCGAGGAGCTAGTTTAGTAGGTGAGCTGAAGTTGCTGTGTTGCAAGTAGCTAGGTCTTTTTTTTTTAATGAGAGGTATGTGTTACGTCTAAATATTTGTGATTTAAGCTCTGAATTAGCGTAGAGGAGAAGGGAAGCACAAGGAACGAAGTTCAAGGACTAACTTTGTCACTCGACAGTTCCTCCAACTGTGAAATACAAGCTTCTGGTAAGCAAGTTAAACTACTTTTAGTCTGTGGAGGAGGTCTAATTTTGTTAAGTGACTAGGAGGACAGCCGAGTAGCCTGTCCTCCTTCTTAATCTAAATCTGTGCTATTGGCATGTCTCTGAACTGAAAGGGTTCATTTGCCAACATAACTCTGGGCTTTCTTGTGTTTGGCTTTTTTTTCCCAGTGGTATACGTCTGTGTGCCGTCTTCCCCCAGTTAGGTTTGTGGCACTCAGCCACTCTGAAGTGAAAGCAGCATTTCTGAAGCGAACTGTCTGTACAGTGCATATGTAATTGAGCTATGCAGATGTAGCAGCTTAGTCTTTCTTAGAATCGCTGCCTGTGTGATTGAGCTGAAATACTGGAGTTGTGGTGATTATGCGGATGAATTATGCTTGTTTACACAGGACTCTCCAGCTCATGTAAGGTTGCAAGTATCCAAAAATCTCTTCATAATCTGTATTGCCAGAAGCATGTCTGCTTTACATTCCTGCCCAAAGCAGCTGCAGTGGTAGATACAGCTTTCTCTCTAGTGATCTTCAGAGTATCTGGCTGTGCCTTACAGCTGCTTTCAGAGTTTCAAGGATTAAACAGCTGGGTAAGATATAGGCGTTAGACTTCTATAGATAGATGTGAAAGACTAATTGAGTGCTTGTAACTTCTGGTATTTTAACAGCGTGTGAACCTGCCTAAAGGTAAGCTTTAATGTGTGCAGGGAAACATTAGGCTGTTGTTTGCTGTCAATAATAAAATGCACAAGCTTCTGTAACAGCATCTGCTGTGTGCATGCTATCTTTGCTAAGCTATCAGCTACTGGTCTTCAAGCAAGCCTATTTTCAAAGCTCCCTATTAAGCCTCAGCTGTTGTTTTTGACTTTTCCACAGTTGTGTCAGAACTAGATGGTGAAGAAAATGCCAATTTTTACTTCTTCTGGAGGAGGTTTGGGTTTTCTCAGTTGTTTGAGTTGCTTCATTTCTCTAAGAATTACTTTTCTGTGTCACTCTGAATAGTTTTGTACTATTTTATGTTAGCAACGTTTAGGTACTTCTGCATTTAAGCCATAATTTTTAGGAGAAAAATCAGTATATTAAAGTGCCTTGAATAACACAAGGCAATTGCACGGTTCTGTCTGTTAGTCTCTTTATGTAAACATCCACATTTAAAGAGAGGCGTGACTTGGCTTATCGGTAAGATCTCGTTGCCAAACTCACAAGAGGATGACTACCATTCCTAACTGGCAATTCTTGCCGGCTGGAGTGATCTCTCTGAAATCCCAGGTGGTCTAGAATGGTTGCTCGCTGCTATTGATGGAGGTATGTCTTCTCTGTTGTAAGATTATTCAGGTAGCCGTTATGCAAAGAGCACAAGCATTTTGCTGCCTCCCGGAGACCTGGAGGTGTATCAAGATCTTGGGGGGGAAAAAAAAGGTTTAACATGGCAAACCGCCTTTTTATTTAAGCTGATGTATTGACAAAACACCAACAGTTTTCTCTGATGCTTCTTGCCCACTTCTGGTTTTATTCAATGTTTTTAAAAATAGCAGGTGAAGTTATATGGGATCACAGCAGTCAATGAGGCCTAATCTCTACCTGTTTGGGTGGGATTTCTTGCTGCCATGTGTGTGGGAGGTGGGGTTTGTTTGCTTAAGATTTTACTTAAGTAGCCTTAAATGCAAGCTGTGATTTCCGTTAGAAGTCTCTCTTTCTCTTCAGGGTGTTGCAGCGCTTCTCTGAAAAGCTAATATAACTGTCAAATCAGACTTTATTTTTATTGTGCTACTCAAGCGAAAGTGCCCTCTCTTGTGAACATCCCCTCCGTCTCACTGTGACCATGGATGTTTCACCGTTACCTTGACTTGCTGTACAACAGTGCAGATGGTCTTTTACACCTTCTAATCTTATTAGTCCAGTTGTTGAAAAATTGCTGTTCATTTTTAAGTCTTGGATCAGAAATAAAAGGATAAGCAGAAGACAACTGATCCTACAGCATGCTTAAGGTGAGGAACAGCTTTGTTCTCACTCAAGTCACGAGGCTTTGCTCTCGTTTTCTTTGCCTGCAAGATTGCTGTGGCTCTGCCTGAAGGGGCTGTCCTGGAAGAGAGATCAACAGAAGTGGGAAGAGGGGGGAGGCGTGGAAGAGAGAGGAGGAGAAGGAAGCAGAAGTGGCCCCTTTGTGATCAAGATAAAATAGCTATAAACCTAAAGAGCTGAAGACACTTGCCATTCATTCAGCAAGGTGTGACAGAAACAAGTGGATTCTTATTTAACATTCATGTGAGCCTTTACCCTTAACGGGGAATTTAGTAAATGGTAACTAAATGTGTGATCTTCAAAGAAAATATGTTGGATTTTTTATGAAGTAACAGGGGCTATAAAAAAAATGGAAGTGAGTATTTGTCTAACTTCCTTCCCTAGAATAGTAATTTCCAACATAACGGTATGTTGACAGGAGGCACTAAATGAAATTTAAGTGCTATGTTTAGAGCCTGCTTTCTGAATCAAGCTAGAAGCAGTACTTGATTCCTGGCCTTCTGATTTCATGCTTTTTAGACATCCTTACCTGAAATATTAATAATGAAACATTATAAACTCAGACTGAAATACTAATCCAAACAGTGTCTTTCTAAGGAAGGCTTTTTTTCATACTTAGTGTAAGACTGCAAATTTCTGAAGTGTGGAGTACTTTTTTTTTGAAACAACAAAATACTTAATTGTGTATTGCCAAGTGGTAGGATTGTGGAAGTCGTCAAGAGATGCATTAGAATACAGAATGGTTGGTCTGATAATTCACGCAACATTTGTAATGTTTTGCTATAAGCTTTGTGAGTTGTGTGATGTTATTAATTTCAGTCCTCTACTAAGAGGAAAAATTTGTAGATTGGCTAGTCACTCTTCAAAGAGCTGTTCATGAACTGTTATAGTTCCAAAGTCACGGTGGGTTTTATGAGAGTGAGATTTCGCAACGTGCTGGTAATTGTGACATGAAGTATTTGAGATATTTAACTGTTCTTTCCACAATGACAACTTGATGCAAAGCGGCTAAATTCTGTGATATTCATCAGTAAACCCAGAAGAAGTAGATAAAGTGACAAAATCTAGTGCACCAGGGCAAACCTACGTGTAATGGCAAGGTGACAAGGGAGTCTTAAGGAATAGCTCTTTTGGCTACTTACCCAAATATATTCCTCCCAGTTAGGCACAGGGTGAAGATTTCAAGCAAGCGTTCAATTGAGTCATAAAAGTAGATAGCTGCTTGTTTACTTTGTCACAGTGATGATATTGGACCTTGACAGTAAGGGCAAACAGCTTGGCAGCTCTTTACTAAAATCTTAAAGAAAGTAAAGGTTTGCAAGGATTACCTTGTGGAAATCCTCTGTGCCATAGGATGCTGCGATGACAGCAGATGCTGAATGGTCCTTGCAGCAGGGCTTGCTGCTAGCTTTGGTGCCCAGGATCATCAGCTGGTTGGAAGAAAGTAGAAATGACACCTGATATCACATTTGAATAGTAACAAACTATAATGACGGTGCTTTATGCCAAACACAGTGAAGAGATAGAGCGCTCTACCATGTTTTGCATGATCAATGTGCTGTGGCATGACAATTAAGGATCATTTGGATCAAGTAGTAACTGTCATATCCAGCCAGCAGGGAGTGCTTGACTACCAATTTGGCATACAAGTGTATGGATGGAGTCCATAATGGCTGATACAGTGGTAGACTCCTCTGAATTTGCAGCTGTACCTCATCTGCTGATAAAGCAATAAAAGCACCATGAGATAAAGATGTCAAAATAGTTCAGGTTGCCACGACAAACTGTGTAAGCATGTGAAAGTCATGCCTATAAGTCTCTTCAACATGTAAACTTCAAAATTGGTCTAGTATAATTATTACATATGTAGTTCATACCTACATCTGACCAACACAAACTATGTGCTGTATTTCTTTCCGCTTTATAAAAATTGTCAATCCATTCAGCAAAATTAGACGGACGATGCTTTTTATTTCAGTAAGATTTGCACTTCTCTGAAATAAATCCTGGCCCATTTGAGGGCTGCTTTCTGATTATTTACGAGAGCGTACTTCTTCACATACACTACACTTATTGGCAATGGTATGAAAACATTTATCTAGGAATAAACTCAGTAATATATTTACTACTGGAATTCATTGGGTTTTTTCCCTTTTTTAACAAAATTGCAGATAAGCTTACTTTATTGTAGAAATGGTGTCTTTAAGAGAGCGGATTAATATAGCAAAAAGCTTCTCTACAAAAATATTCTGAACAACTTAACACAAAACCCTTACCCCACAATAAACTTTTGCTAGTGGAAGGTCGAGAGAAGAACCTCTGCGTGCCAAAAGCTATTGAAATTATTTGGGGGATAAGAAGCTGTGCTGTCCATGGAAACAAGGCAATACTGATCCAAAATTTAGAAACTGACTAAATCGGATAGGTTCTACTATTTGAACTCATTCACTATTTCCAGAGGTGGAGAGAGGGGTCAGATGAATGTTTTAGCCCAGGTGCAAAATGTTTAATTAAACCACGTATAAAGTAGTAAAATCAGGCATGCTTTTTGTCATCTGCATATCTAAAGGCCACAAACATACCATTGTCCTACATTAAGATGGTAGGAAAAAATTGGTTGCTAAACCAACTGAATCCCTACTGGTTAGGTCGGTTTACCAAAAATGTGCAAATAGTACCTCTGTAAAGAAGAAAAAAAAAAAAGAGATATACACATACTTTTGCTGAAGTAATTTCTTCTCTGCCTATTTAAATCAACAGTTGCCACCAATGCTAAATACAGTTGAGTGAAGATAACATGTGCAGCTCATTCTGGTGAGAATTTTTCTTCAACACCTGCTATCTGGGATACTTAGCTGACTCAGTATCTGAGATAACAGACATGAGTCTGAATATTCTTAAATTTTCACTTTCTATGAAAGGCTTCATAACGAGGAACCTTGTTTTATGTCATAAAAGTTATACTATCTGATTTTTTAAAAAAAAGTTAGGTCTGCCGTTGAATTTGCAAAGATGTCACTTTGCTGTAGTGCCTGCATTAGTTTGAAATGGCCTTGTGTCTTTCCAAGGCCAAGCCGTCAAGGGCCTGCCTGCTTTTGCTGATATTTGTGATCGTGTGTTGCCATTTACTGTCATTAAGCTTTGCCACCCCTTTTAGGAGTTCAGGTATCTCCATTTCAATTCTGACAGATTTGCCTACAGCTGTTCGTAGTGCTAAAGGTTTATTTAATGAAACATACAGGAGCGCTGGGCCACCAATACTATAATTACCAAATGATTGCCCTACTTATTGCTAGCAGCCAAGATTAGACGTCCAGCGTGTGCTTGCCTCAAAGGCTCCTCCTTGCCGTAGTTAATTTTGTCTTCATTGGAGGGCAGGCAGTGGTTTCTATCGTTGTAGCTATTCCTTTGCTGTTCTAGTAATACTATTGTAAAATTTATTCTTAATCTTACAATCTTATTTAAAACCTATCTATCTTATTGCAAGCCTCAAACATAATTACTATGCAGTGTTAGTTTACATGTTAATGGAAAAAAAAAGGCACACCTATTCGACTTTCTTATCTTATAGCTGAGGGCATCTTGTAGCAGTAGCCTTTTCAGGGCTAAACTCTTATCCTACAGCTACTAGTTTCATTGCCCACTTGAACAAATAAACCATTCACTTCAGGGAAGAAACTTCTCAGCTGAGTTTTAAGAAGGTACTTGAAAAATACTACTAAACTACTCCAAAATTTGTTTCATCAGTGAATAGACAAATTAAGGTAGTGACAAAGGATCCAGGTGATCTAAAAATGAAATATCTTCATATCAGACACATGAAGGAAAGATTTAGTGCAAAATGCTCTCATAAATATTTTGTATCAAAGTATAAGCTTTAATGTGCTTTTTTATATATGCATACATTACACAATACAAACTAAGTACTTCAAAGTATTATTGCTGTCTTAGATTCAAGTGATGTACAGTGAGGGAAATCTTAGTTCTAGCTGTCGGTATAACCTTAACTCTGCCTTCAGTTGTGCATAATACTACACTTTGCATATGCAAGGGAATACTACTGTTACATTGCTATATATTCTAGACCTGCTTTGTGTAGTGGCATAAATACAAAGGTTATAATGAAGCCGGATCTGTTTTGTGCCAGTGGCTTTGTTGACTTAGCTATATTCCGGGCTTTAACCCACTGATTCAATTTTGCCAGTGATTTCACTTGACTATATTTTCAGAGAAAGCATCTTAAGCCTCATTAGTGAAATATGACAATATATAGAAAGCAGTTGTTGACGATGTTTGCTATGGCACTCTAGTATAGTGATATTGAACAACAGAGTTCTCGCCTGTGCAATGAATGAACAAGCAGCATGCACGTGAAGCATAAAAGGCGTGTTGCAGAGTAGTTCTTGTTTTAACAAAACGCAAGGCCTCTGTGTATGGCAGTGTGTGCAGGTCAAAACATCCACTTGGCATTCAGCGCTAGAGCTCTAATGCAAACTGCTTTCAGAACCAGAGAGAAGAGTTTCATCCCAGCAGCCATCTGGGAATCACTTGTACTTAACCCTGTTACACACTATAATTCTATAAAAATAGTATGAAATCTGGGAAGTTATTAACAATTGGTTTGGTGCCCTAGGGCCTCACCAGACAGAATCCCTTAATAACATGTGGTGTTGTCGAAATGGACGGTTCATTGTCCCAGGTTCCTGGAACTCAAACTAAGCTAACAAAACTGAGCATACTCAGCTCACAGATAACACTTTCCGTTTGGAAATACTCTTTTTGGTGATGTGTCAATGTACCAGAGCTGTAGCCTGCAATTTGATGCAAGCAATTGAGAGTGACTATGTTACCAACAAGAAATTTGTATTGGCAGCCTCCGAAAAGTACTTGAAAAGGCTTTCAAAACCGTAGTTTTGTTAAAAATTATGTGATAGTGGATCTATTAACATAATCTTTGAAGCATTGCTAAATTTTTCTTCCAGAAACAGGTAGAGAATAGAAATTTTTTTTTAGGCACTCTGGCTTAGAATACAGTTCTTTATCAAGAATCTAATTTCTTATTTGAAAGTAAACATCTTATTGAATGCATTAAAACTAGCATTTTAGACAGGAGCCATCAATATTGCAATATAACATGTAGGAGTGTTCTATTATAACTGCCAAAAAGGATTTGCCTGATTTCATTGTCTGTTTCATAAATAAGGAGCCAGATTCTCAGCTGGAGCATGCTAGTGAGCTTGCATTGACTCTTTGAGTGTACAAAGCACTCCTGCTATTGATTCATAGGATGGGTCATTCTTGAATGTCATCATGCAAGTATTGCAGTATAACTAAAACTAATAAATTAGAGAATGCAAAAACTTAGAGTTCTTAATGAAAGGATACGTTATCCTTGGTCAGGATATGTAAGTATGCATGTGTGTATATATGTAAATATGGATATACATACATATTTATGTATATATTTATGTCTATAGATATGCATGTTGCTAGGGAAATACACTGCTAGTGATTGAAAAAAGGAGGGGGCTATTTATGATGAAGATGGTAACCTGCTGTTTTTTCTACGAATGTAATTTACAGCAGTTTATTGGAACAGATGCTAGTTTCTGTCAGAGACTGGAGGCCACAGTGACTTCACGGTCAAATGTATCCTCATGTTAATTGCCATAATTAACTTATGTCATAACTAGCATAATTAATTCTAAGACTTCTGCTTTTTTAGGGGTAGAGAGAGGAGAAAAGGAGAATTGCATAAAGCTGACAGTTGTCTTAGCAATGACAGCCGGAGCTGATAGCGCTGTGCTTCCTTCAGATGGGTGATTTATGTATTTTCCTCAGTGCTTTGACACTAAAAATTCAAGTTCAGACAACACAAAATGCCATCCGTAAACAAAGAAGTACTGAAAATCCATATATTGTACCTAGCGCTAATGTTCAGTCCATGCTCGTTATTGATCTTCTCCAGTAACCCGCATATGTTCAAGCGCATACTAGTAAATACAACTAGTTATTGGGCTACTTGTCTGCTCCTCTTTCATTATGCTCCTTCTAGTCTTGTCTCCATTCAGAAAGAAAATGTGACTTATTTTGAACTGAATTTTGAAATGTATGTTTTACAATTTCATTCAAAACCATTTATTTTTTATACGTTCAAAATTGGTTTATATTTTAACTTAAAACCTTTTTTTATTTAATCTTTATTTCTTTATTTTTATTTTGATTTTTTCCTTGTAAAATTTATTGTCATTATGTAGTAGCCTTGTAAGAAAGTTGTGAAGAAATTCTTCTTTTAATAAGGAAAACAATAATAATGTCTTCCCTCTAATTGCTACAAAATTAGCTGTTGTTTGATTGGCTTTGCCTCTAGCTGCAGCTTTGGATCATCTCCCATGAAATCCTCCAATTCTCTGTCCCCCAGTCCTCCTTTCTCCCCCACCCACTATGATCCCCCCATATCCTGAGAGGCTGGTTGGTCAGCAGGTTTGAACTGTTTCAGAAAGGAAGGAAATATCCGAAGCGTACATGTTTGCCATAACTTTCACGCCCATTGAATAGCTCATCATTTAAGAAAGTGAGTAAACCAAAGAGTGTTGTTATTCAAAATTATTTGAAGAAAATGTTTTCAAACTTGTTTCCTCTATGTTTTTTTCCTGCCAAGGAAAACTTTGGCTCTGTATAATTTGGATAGTTAAATAATACACGAAGGTATCCTTTCAGATGAAGCATCTTTTACAACAGATGTTGATTGAAAGCAAGTGCTTCTTTGTATTTGCAGTAGTATTGCAACAAGGTACCCTGGCTTCTTCAGGTTTTTTAGTCTTACTAATAGAGTACCTTTTATGCCACACCACTGACTTGCAGGACCATGTGCACTCAGAAGTCACAGATGTCATTAAATGTTCCTGTACTGCTGGCTTTGCTCTGATTGATATGGTCTATGGCATGATAAAATAATTAGCAAGGGAAACAAGGAAACGTTTTTTCTTTCCTAAGTTGTAAACCAAAAATTAAACCTTGTAACTTTAAAAAAGCAAGCAGTAAGGCATTGTGTAAAGAAGGTAGCTTTAAAAATCCTTGTTTAAGACCTTATGGTACAAGTAGTGTTTCCTGAACATTTGGCACATGAATCCTTTTGTCATGGAGGTAACTCGTTAGCAACCTCTTTCATGCACTGTAGATACTATTCTGTCTCAAACCAGTAACTGGCCATTAAATCTTCTCAAATCAACTCATCTATACGCAGTTCATCTCTGTGGAGTTAAGTGACATAAACAAAAGAACTTATAAGTAGGATCAATTTTTCAATAAAGAAAAATAATTTTTCTTTGTAAAGTTTTTTTTGTGGGATAGCTTTTGAGCATTCAAGTGATGTGAAGGTGAAAGAGAGAATTAGGACCAGCTTGTCTTGATATCTGCACCTTTAATTACGTACGGTCATTCAGATGAATCTTTCAGACTGAAAAATTTTTCTGCAGCAGTGGTTGAATGGAAGAGTCTGCTAAGGTACACATTTATGTCAACAGGTATTTTTTGTGAATGTCAGTAGTTTTGGATCAAACCTGAGGGTACCAAATAGTGACATATAAACATATATTGTTTATCTGGTGTTCTTGCCCTTTTCTGAGCTGCTGGAGAGCCTTACCATTATGAGTCTATTGTTTCAGGATAGCAGCCCCACTGCCATTCATGCTAAAACCCTACTACTGATCTTTCACATGCTGTCTGTACTGTCCAGAATAAGATTGCTGTGACTAACTTCACGTGATTTCCAAAACCAGCTTAAAACCCGTCTAATGGAATACAAACAATTTGAGTGTCTCAGCGTGTGCAAACTGGTGTGAGCCTCAGTGGATGCTTCTGCCGAATTGCATTTAGTTCATAGCTGTGCTTTTAAATCACAGGGAAGTGTGATGAGTTGGTGGAGTTCCAGATTCTGCGTGGACGAAGCAGGGCAATAAGTAGGATTACAACTCCAGACTTCAGGAAACCTAACTTTTGCCTCTTCAAATACCTACTTGGAGGAATCCCATGGGTTAGGACTCTAGAAGGCAGGGGGGCCCAAGAGAGCTGGTTAATATTCAAGAACCACCTACTCCAAGCTCAAGATCGGTTCATCCCTAGCAGTAAGAAGTTAAGTAAAGGAGACCTGCATGGGCGAGCAAGGAGCCTCTAGAAAAACTCAAAGGGAAGAAGGAAATGTAGAGGATGTGGAAAAAAAGGACTGTCCACTTGGTAGGAATATAGGAATGTTGTCAGAGCATGCGGGGATGCAATGAGGAAGGCCTGGAATTGAAGCTGGTGAGGGAGGTCAGGGACAACAGGAAGGGCTTCTACAGGTACATTGGTAGCAAAAGGAAGACTAGAGAAAATGTGGGCCCACTGCTAAATGAGGAGGGCACCCTGGTGACAGAAGATGCAGAGAGGGTGGAATTACTGAAATGCCTTCTTTGCTTCAGTCTTCACTGCTAAGGCCGGCTCTCAGATTCCCAGTCCCTGGAACTCTGGNTAGTGGCACAGAGCCTAGTTGGAAGCCTGTGGTTAGCGGTGTTCCCCAGGGGTTGGTACGGGGCCCAGTCCTGTTCAACATATTCATCAGTGACCTGGATNAAATGAGGAGGGCACCCTGGTGACAGAAGATGCAGAGAGGGTGGAATTACTGAAATGCCTTCTTTGCTTCAGTCTTCACTGCTAAGGCCGGCTCTCAGATTCCCAGTCCCTGGAACTCTGGAGAAATTAAGACTTTCCCGTGGTCGAGAGGGATTGGGTCAATGAGCACTGAGGCAAACTGTACACGCACAAGTCCATGGGCCCTGATGGGATGCACCCACGAGTGCTGAGGGAGCTGGCAGATGTTATTGCCAGGCTGCTCTCCATCATCTTTGAAAAGTTGTGGAGAACAGGAGAGGTGCCTGGGGATTGGAGGAAAGCCAATGTCACTCCAATCTTCAAAAAGGGCAAGAAAGAGGACCCGGGAAAATACAGGCCAGTCAGTCTCACCTCCATCCCTGGAAAGGTGATGGAACGGCTCATTCTGGAAGTCATCTCNCCCAGAGAGGTTGTGGAGTCTCCTTCTCTGGAGACATTCAAAACCCGTCTGGACGCATTCCTGTGCAACCTGCTCTAGGCTAACCTCCTTTAGCAGGGGGCTTGGTCTAGATGATCCCCAGAGGTCCCTTCCAACCCCTGCCATTCTGTGATTCTGTGCAGCAGCTGTTCGCCTGGTTAGAAAAGGGGTGTTTTCTACTGTGTGCTGAAATGAGGCTCTAGGGTTTTGAGAGGCTTTCCATTTCCTTGCAGTTGTGTTTCACACCTTGTGGTTATCTCTTTTAGCTTATTTCTCAGCATGGTATTGGGAATGTGCCTCAACTGTTTGTATCAATAACGCTTGATATGGCAGCCTAGCTGAAGTGTTTTGCTGTCCGCGTGGCTAGGCAGTGCTCTGAGGTTTCGGGGGTTCCAGTATACTGCTCCTCTTCATGCACTTTCTTAAACTCCTTTCACTCAGTCTTATGGGTGCTAGCTGGTAGAGTAGCCCAAATTCAGTATTCAAGCACTTCTGCACACTTTGAGTATGTCTCCTTTCTGCATTTGTACTATAGCTGCTGCTGCTGAGTAATCTTCTGCAAGCTCAAAGTGTCTGTTCTATATCAAGCTATTTTAATCCTCTTACCACTGCTACGGATCTGTGCCGTACCCTGGGCTGTCTGGCAACTGAGAAACAACTATGGTCTGGCCCAGGACCTTAAGATATTGCTAAACGTCAGCATAGATGTGACTTATTTTTCTGAATGTAGGATTTGTCTTGGGTAGTAAAACATATTCAAATAACATTTTGGGTTTTAATATAGCTTCAGATCAAAGAGGAAGTAAATTTAAACTCATCTACAGTTACAATTAAAACTTGTTTTGATACATTAGTCATACTATATTAGCCAGAAAAACAAAAGCTGAAAATGACAAAGGAAATTAGACTCAGCCATTGAGACTTACACATGCCTTTATTTTACTTTACTGAACAGAACTTGTTCAGTCTCCACTTTTCTTTTAGTTTTCCCCAAGCAGGAATAGACATTAAAGGACAATTTCCTTAAAATTAGCTGTGGAAAATGAATGCTATCTAGTTGCTAGGAGATAACTATTTGTCTCTCTAATGAGGGATCACTGTGGCTGCTTCATGTGAAAGAGCTCAATTATAGATCTCTGCTGTCACACTTTAACCTAAAGATAATAGGTCAGCAAAAGCTTTTATACAGCAGTATATATCAGTAGACTTAAGCTGAAAGCAATTCTACCAAAACAAGAACTCTAAGGAACGTTAACTTTCCTTCAGACTTGTGTGTTATTTTAGGAAAACAACGACTTAGTAATCTTGAAAGAAACAAAGGGGAAAGAAGGCTTCCAGTTGTTATAAACCTTAAATTTATGTATGAACAGCCCCACATATCTGAAGTTTGTTTATGCCATATGCTGTGGTGCAATTTCAGTGTCAAAAAGCAACAAAGTGTGCATGGCAGCTTCAGGAAAGGGGAAAACATAGTTTTGGGGTGGATAGAGATGTTCATTCACTGGTCTTGTAGAGAGTAGTAAGTTCTTGAACTTACTAAAGTAAGCTGTTCAGTATCTCTTCTGTTCAAAACCATTTTCTCCTGTGAGATTTCTCAGCGTTCATCCTAAGAAACTGCACAGGAGAGAACCTAAATTGCTTCTTTGAATGTTCTGTGTGGTGAACTCTGTATGTTCAAGGACAACACTGAATCAGCATTGATGTGCTACGTTTGAGTCCCAGAAAGCCTACACAATGAGTCAAAATGAAGAAAATGAAAACTACATAATGGCATGTCAGCAACTAAACCTCTATTTTTGGGTCCCCCCTCAACCTCCGCTGCTAGCTCTGTTTCTTTTTCACTCTGCTTGCTTGAAAGCACAGCAAATCTAAGAACGATTTTATAGTGAGTATTACTCAACAGAGATCTATGGTCTTTGGTGGAAATGTAATGTCCCTTCGTAGATTTGACAAAGTAAAAGCTGGCTTAATTTAATTTCTTTTAAGTTCGTAGTTATCCCATGTTACAGATGACTTACAATTTGAAATGATTCCTGTTGGTTTTGTGTAATTTAATCCATCTTTCTTGTGAGAATAGTCTCGCTCACTAATTAGGTTTGTTTTGGATTCTCTAACTGTCCAGGTACTCATTTCAGAAGACAGAGCACTAACTACTAATACATCTGCAAGGACACTGCTGTGGTCTGGTACGTAAGCATCCCAGTTGCAGTGAGTGACTCTGCACTATATCAAACTGAGTAAATGATTACTTCTGAGAGTTTAAATAATCAGACTAGCATGTCAGTCTTCTTGCTTAGAATAATACTACCACCAGTTGGATACTAGACTTGCTTCATTTTGGAAAAAAAAAAAATTCTGTTTGTCCTTAGAGTATAGGGTGAGGAAGGATATCAAGAGGTCATTTGCTCAACTTTGGCAGAGTTGATCCTTTCAGAGCACTAGTTTTATTTCTGTAAGGTTCTACTTCTGCAAGGTTGGGCATCTGCATGTTAGAAGGAGGTACGGCTTTCCAACTAAATGCACCCTTTGCTCTGAAGGCTGATGTTTCCAGGCTGACAGCATGGCTTCCAGCTGGATCGTCTCTACTTCTACCTTTTCAGGGTCCAGGTCTCTTCTCACCTGTTCTGCTTAAATGACCATCTCATGCTTCTGTGAAATACACCAGCTGTGGGAGCCTTTTTGTGTGGCTATTCCCTGTGCTGTGCTTTCTTCAATCTCAACCCTTACGCAGGCCAACCTCCTGCATTTTGCTGTGTTGCCACACAGTACCCTGACCAATGGTGCTAACAAAGGTACCCAACAAAGTTACCTAATGTCTCACCTGAGAGAACTGAAATTTTGAATCCAATCCCCACAGCATATTGGCGTTTTGTTTACCATCTTTGCTAACTCTTTAGTACTTTGTCTTGCAAACAAACTAAAGAATTACTTGTTGTCTGGGGACTGCTTTGTTTCTATGGTACTGTCTACCATAGCATTTCAATTATAAACAAGATTGTTGTTTGCTAAACTAACGCTCACATAGGTGTGTGTGTATACATGTTATTAGTTTGGCAGCCAGAGGTTGTTAATCAAACATAAATCCTGAAGGCAACTGATATGCGTTGCGTATACTAAGCGTATCATGTTTCTGTATTGTTTTGCTGTTATGCTTTAAAAACTTTGAAGATCCGAGGCCGGGAATGGGGGAACCAATTGAGAGAACATCTTCCCTCTTTTGTACAAATGGCATCCTCTGCTGCTGCTTAATTTACTTGAGGACTGATGAAAAATTTTAATGTGAAAAAAAAAATCCATGCTTTTTTGTAACAGACTTTTGTTTTTCTTGAATGGGTGAAGGTAACAAAAAAAAAAGACATGATACCAAATTCACTAATCCTCCATCATCATTTAGCTCAAGAGCTAGCATACTGTTTCCAAGCAGTATAAATCAGTTTTTTGCCACACTAATGTGTATGTTTGACATTCTCTTGATGCTGTATATTGTACGATTGCTGCAGTTCACTAGTTTGACAAAGGAATGCAATTTTAAGTAGGTTTAACCAAAAACTAGAGTGTAAAAGTAAGTTTAGAAACCTGTTTTGAAAGACATTACTGTGATCGTCTTTGTACCTGGTATAATATCTCTGTAGCTGAGAAAATAACACAGAGCTGATGTTGCTCACTAAATGTTCTCTATTAATGACACAAGTAATTTTATCTGGAAATCTTTCCACTGACTTCTGTAATCTCTGTATAAATGTCTGCACTGTAGAATAGGATCTGCATCTTAATGCACCCTTTACTTTGTTAGCAGTAGCACACTGACTGTGATGCAGTGTTCACTTTCTGTAATATACTGCTAACGTGATGCAAGCAATGTTAATGGATGTTTTAACAGTAAAATACTTGGAGGTCAGTGCTGGAATATTTTGAGGCTAAATGTTGATGCAGTCCACAGCAATGTTCAAAATATCTAGAAGGGGTTTGTTCTTCCTTTAATCTTGCATTGAATCTAAACGTTCTGAAAACAAGACTGAATAATCTGGAATTCTGGAAGGTTTGTTTCTGTAGCACACTTGTCTAAATGACCCATCGCATTCTGTCTCTTATTTAGCAGTCTGTTGTTGTAAAACACTAACTAGCAGCACAACTAGGCTATTCTAGGAGTTAAGCTGCAGGTTTAGGAAAGAATAACGGTGGCATGTGATTTCTGTTTCCCATTGCTTGGTACATGAGCCATAAACAAGCTTGTATTTAATATTTTTGTAATATGTTTTGAAGATGTTTCGGCTAGATGCTATGTCTTATGAAATAACTGGGACGCTGTCCAGGTAAATGTGCTCTCTGAGTATTTGTGAATTGTAGTTGTAAGAGAAACTGCTACAGATAGAGCTGCTAGCACAGTGTATGGCGAGCCAGTCAGTGTGTCAAACTCCACCCTAAAACTTCTTGAAATGTTAAAAATGGTGGGTTTGGATTGGCCCTCATTTGTCTTGGTGCAGGTAATCCCATTTTCTTCTATAAATACAACTTCATGCGTGCTTGACGAGTTAGTTTAGCACAACCTTCTTCTAGGGAAAAACTGAAAAACCTCATGCTGGCAAGAGTAGGACTGTGCTATTGATGGAATATTTTTGGACACTTGTTTGTTCTTGTGATTTTTAAATTTTTCCCCCCTAAGGTTATAAATCTGGTCAAATTAGTCATTGTAACACAGTGCTGTTTTGCTGTAGTAACATGGTATTAATGTTCTTGTAGGGAGCATTTTAAAGATGAAGAGAAGCACAGATTGGAAGACAAAGATGGCAAGAGTTAGATAGAAGGAGCGTGGGGGGAAAAAAGGTCACCTTTCCGAAATGTTCTGAGGAAATAATGATAGACAGAAATTATACAACCCATCTCAGACACTTTCATAATAAAACTATAAACTCCAATACTGATTTAATGTATTTTTCCTAAACTTTATTTCTGTTCCAGTATTTCTCATCTGTTCTAAGACTTATTTTTAGAAAGCACTGGTAAAACGTCATTATCAAAGTTAGCTACAGGTCTTGCTGGACCTCAGTAGCTAAACTTTTTGCAGAAGTTGATGATACTTTTTTTTAGTTAGAAGCAGTATATCAGTATGTATGTAAGCAGTCTTTTTGAAAATAAAATGCCTATACAGTAAATGTTTGATCATACAAAGTAAACTACCAGCATGTGAAAATATTTCCAGAAGTTAAATATTTTATAGCCTTGGAATAAAAACAAATTTGTGACTCAGTGATTTATGCTATAGTCAGATGTCATTAGAAATCTGAAATTATGATGATATAACCATGAGCAACTTGAAATTGAGTACATGCTCTGAAAATTATTACAGGTAATAGATCACTAAAATAATCTTTAGTGCCTACAGACTGGAATTTCTGGGATTTAAAAATAGCTTTACAGATCCTTTATTCTTAAATTCATGTACAAGATAC
>VZSC01004443.1:198971-231487 GCA_013398225.1 Steatornis caripensis
TGTTGTAGGTTTTGTACTTCTGGTTATGCCAGAGAACCTGTCATTGTCCTTGCTGCAGGCATTGTCCTTCCGACTCCAAATTCTGCTCTAAACTAGAGTAAATACCCAGATTTCCTTTTGTCGATGCAGTAGATGAAAAACAAAGAGGAGGGAATATGTTGGCTATCTGCCACCACATGTTGTTTGACATTCAGTAGCTACTTAGCTAACCGTTGCTGCTCTTCTGTAGAATAAATATTCAAATACCGTTTCATGTTTTGGGGTTTTCTTGTGTGTTTGTTTTTTTTTTTTTTGCTTTGCTACGTAGCAGGTTTCCCTGAGGATTAGGTTGGGTACTGGCAGTAGTGCTTTCTTAATATACGTTAGAATTAGTTTTGCTGTTTGGAGGTGTATAAAGGAACCAGCACCCTTGAGGGGGAAAATAGCCCTAAATTTTCGGTTTTAACTGGTAGCTAGTTCACTCAAATTGTCTGCTAGATGCCAAATACGGTGTTAGCCAGACTCAGACATATCGTCTTCAGTACTGGAAGCTTGAGGAAGCCCACGCAGTATAAACATGGAGCTGTTAGTTTATACGCATGGTGCTAAGAACATACGTGTGAATGGTAGTGCAGTTGTGACTGACAGACACGGTCAAGACAAGGTTAGTTGGTAGAAGCAGTATGTTAGACCTCAGTAGTAACTGGGAGAACTAATTATTCCTTTAGTGGCTTGTACGTAAACAGACGCAGATCTTCTCTCAATTGAGGTGGCACTTGGTTCAAGTGTCAATTAGAACTATGACTGTTGGTGTTTCTAACAACACCTTAGATTACAAAGCTTTAATAAAATGGTAGGATAGTTTCCTATGGCTCTGTACCTATCAGTGTCATGAACTTCAGAGTACTCCTAGAAGAAACCAGAGTTCCCATTGGTCATACACTTAAACAATATTGACTTTTAGAGCTTCTTTATGTCTTGTTGTTATGGTAAGGATTGATTTATGGTATATTTAGATCCTCATTTTGTGCAGTAATTGTTTTTTCGATACCAGGTTTGCCGATTCCTCTTTTGTCTTTGTTACCTCTGTGTTTTTCCAGTCCCACTGCGTTTTGGACCTCAGAATCTGGAAATAAGCTTCTCCTTAGGGGAGAAAAATAACAGTAACTTAAGGGTAAAACATCTGTTTTCAGAATACTTTCTTACAGGATCAGTCAGTATTGGCACTTTTGTGGTATAATGGATTCCAACCATTGCTGCAGCATCACAGCTTTCTCCTGGCTTTGCCTGGTATGCCTTGATCCACAAAACTTGTGGATCCACTTGATCCACAAAACTTGTGGAAAAAATAGCATGTTTCACAAAACTGACTATTGAAATCCCACATCAACACATTTGCATTACTGTAGTTCTGACTAATGTGTGATAACTATGTAGTGATAACGGACAAAACTGTAGAAATTTTTTAGTTGCACTGGCTTTATCAAGTGTAAATTGTGCTTGAGATGTAGCTGATTCTTAACAAGCTACTTCTAAAGACAAACATGGGAAAATACTATAGCACGATCCATATTTTGTGAAAGTGTTAATCCATGCTCTATACTGATAACTGAATGCTTTAATAGTCCATTTAATTTAATTAAATTGAGATTTTGTGCAAGTGAAGTAATTCTAATTCTCCATATGAAAATGTAATTAGGAATCAAAATTAATATTTTCTTTCATAATTATCTGTGAACATAGGCTATTTGACAAAATAATCCATGGGTGTTCTGGGTTCATTGATATCTTAATTCACTGCAACACATTCCCTTCATTATGTCTCACTTGGAAATTTTAATGGACAAGTGTAAGAAGCTGAGGCACCAGGAGGTGTGCTCAAAAAGAGAACTTTGATAACATTCATCCTTGAGCAGTCATTAAAACTATCGATATTGTACAAGCAGTTATATACGCATACATACACTAGCTGGGTAACAGCTAGTGGGTAGCACCAGGAATTTTGTGTGTAATGAAGGGCAGAGGAAAGCTCTCAAGATCAGAGTAAATGTGTATACTTTAAAACAATGTAGAGGGGGTGTTATTTATTTATATGCCCACTTAGTTTTACTAATTCTGCATTGAATATCACATCCGTATAAATTTCTGAGGAGGATGACACTTTTTTGGTTCCTGCGCACCGCATAGAATGTTAACGTATAATAACTAGACATATTTAGATACAGAAAAATATTTAACAGATAGTAATGTTCGGTAATATATTTCATATCAAAGAAATCTCTGTGAAGTGTTTCTCAAGCCTTAAAAAAGCCCCAAATTATTTAAAATGTAACACTTCAAAGTTTGGTTTTTTTCAGATAAGGTCTCTGATTTTGCATTATTCTGAAGTGATCACTGCAGCAAATATTTAGATGCTTTTTGCCAGAGTTGTTAAGAGCCTTAAGGTTAAATGATCAGCTGACATTAATGAAACTGCTGATTTTGCCAGTGAAGTGGCTTCTCAACTGGTAAATTTTTATGGATACATGACTGAGTTTGATTTACTAAACAAAATAAAAGGATCCATTATGCTCTTCTCCCCATATAATGAGTTTCTGTAAAATAAAGTAGTTATGCTGATTGGCACTCTTGCTGGAAAATGTTTTTTTCCTGTGGTGTTGCATGAAAGCGTGACAAAGGGAAACTCAAGTTCTGCTAATGCTCCAAACTGTAATAGAAATCATAATTTTGCTCTCTAGTCATCTTAAATTGAAAAAAAGAAAAGAAAAAACACTAATTCCTTCTCATTAGGAACACTTATAAAATCAGGTATGTTACGATTGGAACTCTGGTTCTATGCATAAACTGGTGTTATTAATATCAGTATTCTTGATATGTCTTTATTTGTCTCTCTTCACTAATTTATTTCCTAAAATTGTCTTACAGTAATATCAAAACCAGAATGTTTTATACCAAGTAGCTGAAATGCTTACAGCATATAATAGAAACACCAATCGGTTTCATTAGTAGCTGCCACGATAGTTCATCCGTGATTGTTTTAGGCTGTGAGTTGTACACATTGACTACTCTAATTTAATCAATGGACACATTGAACTCTATCTCAATGTTCATTATTATTGTGCAAATTGAGGAGTAAAGATGTTTTTGGTGCTTGTAATTGTAAGAGAACTAATGAGCAGAAAGGATAGCAGGTGTCACTTTTTAAAATGGAAGTGCTAGAGAATCAGTTTGTGATAGACAATTGTACATATGCTGTGAACTTGTTGCCTTAATTTCACAAATACTATAAATAACAAAAGCAGTTTCTACATCTCTCTGTGGAATGCAAATAACAACTGTTGTTTGCACACTTACTGTCTGGAGCCTCAACACGCAGCTCTGGAAAGAAAAAATTTTGCTCAATAATATCCATCCCATGGTGAGAGTTCTCCTTTCTAATAGAAGCTTTATGCAAAGACTATTTATGTCTCCCAGGTCTAGAGTGAATTAAAAATATTACCATTGCAGAAAGGTTGAACCACTTGCTTTGAATACTTTCTAGAATAAGCATGAGACAAAAGAAATCTGGAAGCGTAGATCTGCTCATCAGTGGAAAAACATCACTGCTGTTTTTTGTACTGCATGCAGGTTTGACTTTGGTTGCACAAACCTAAATGACTGATTTCCACCAACAACTACGCACACACGTAGGCCCTCCTCTCTGTTTTTGTATAGTGTTATATTATGAACACTATGTGCTAACCATCCAATCAAACAAAGCTAGATTTGATTTATTTAACGAACGTATTATTCACTAGGGTGCTATATTATCTGTTGTTATCCAAGTTTGCACAACTACGTAAGGGCTGGTTGAGGGCTGTAGAAGACAGCCTGCAGGTAGAGAGCCCGAGGGATTCATGTCCTAGATATTGGTATGTTGCTGTTTTGTTTGAGTAAAATAACAAAAAAGGGTTGGAGTGAGGATCAGCAAATTGGAGTTCTATTCTGGGATAAGCATTGAATATGACCCTCCTTTTTTTTATCAAAAAGGCTTTCCAGTTTTATTTTAACTGAATGAATTCCACCTGTAACATAAAGAAAAACCCACTACAACCAACAACAAAACCCCAGCAAAACCAACAAAACAAAAACCAACTCAAACTTTTAAAACAAATAAACAAGAACTTCTTAGTCCATCCATTACATTAAATGAAAGTTATGCACTCAGTTTTCTGACCTTGAAATATTCTATTGTGTATAAATTCTGTTGTTGTAAGACTTCTCTCTTGACTTGACACATACATGTGTGTCTGTTTTAAAAAAAAAAAAAAACAAACAAACTCAGAGTAATTTTTCCAATTAGTTTTCAAGGATTGTTTGTAAACATAAAGATGATGGATTTATGTGAATGAACTCATGAATATTGCAAGTATGAGGCATGCTATCCTCTACAGCATTTGAACTTGTTTGACTTGTAGATAACAATGTAGTCTATTGGGAAGCCACTCTTCTGTGATATGTTTTCATAATTAGGTTTCATTAGAACCTCTTTTTACACTTTTGCTCGTGTGACTATTTAAATACAGATACACAGAGGCAGTCAAAGCATTCAAACAATAGTGCATAAATCTTTGTCAGCATTCATTAGCATTTTTAGAGAATGCAAAATACTTAAACTGGAATGCAGTCAGATATTTATCTAAATCCTAGTTACAATCTAGTAGTAAAGACCCACTGCGCTTCCACTAGGCATGTTAAGGATGGGTGATGGACTTCTCTTTCAGTGTGTCCTCCAAAATGCATTGGATGTAATGCTTTAGTACGGGCTGGATTTTCTTTAGGCTTTCACTTCTAAACAGGCCTCTGTGTGTACTTCTGTGATGCTCGAAAAACATCACCTCAAAGATACCCTTTTTGATGTTTGCATCCTAAAAAAAAATTTATCTGCTACGAAATGTATTTTCTGCTTGTAATTAAAAAGGGACATATCAATTCTGGGTGTGGCCAGTATAATCGAACCAGACCTGTTTGTGTGCTCTTAGCTCAGTAGAGGGGAAAAATAACTATAGGGAGTTGTAGAAAAATACCTGTTACATCATGTCATGGCTATATATTTAGCATTCTTGCCACATGCAAGTAAATTGCATCTTTAAAAATGGATGCTTTAAGAATGAGATGGATTGGAAACAGCTTCTGCTGTGTAAGGAGATGAGTAGAAAAGATCAACAGTAGTTGTAAAGCCAGCCAGCCAGCCAAACCGTAGCACAAGCAAATTGTCAAGGGAAGGAGTTGATCTCTGCAACATTGTCTGAAGAGGGGCACGCATTGACCCTAGGAAATGCAAGTTGGTGAAAAATGGAACATCTAAGCTAGGCTTGGGAAAAAATTAGAAATGTGAAGACCATGTTGACTTCAGAAATGATCTTTAGTAGATAGTGGGCTGAGGGAATGACTGTTACTTGAAAGCTAGAGTTTGATGTACAGAATAAGTTTCTTCCATTTGTCGTCTAGTGGTTATTGGAATGGAAAGAGACAAATGCTGTAATTAAGCAATTGAAATAGTAGAGATTTTTCATTTGATTTTAACTTTGCTTTGACTCCTACCAATATCGGGAGGACTATTTGATTTGATTGGAATATTAGACTGCATAGTTACTGTCTTGTTAAAGTGACAAATAATGCTAGGAGGAGATGGGAAAGAAAAACGAAGAAATTGTGAAATTATGCGTTACTGTTTGTGTGTTACTCAAAGTTATTTTAAAAAAACAAACAACAAAACATAGCAGAGCAATAGGAAGAGTGAAGGGATGGAGGAATGCAAATGCAAAGCAAAATAGGAACAACAGATATCTATACAATTATACTGCAGATGTCAGTGAGAACACTGATTAGATAAAAGATCTTTCTCACTTTTGTTGTGCTAAACATGAAATAGAATTTTTCATTGCTGATACTGTGTACTCATCAATTCTACATTCCATCTGCGGTGTACTTCCACTAAAAAGGAGCTCGTTTACTGCTTGTGTGTTTACTTTTATCTCTGTTTGGTGGTAAGTGGAAATTAAAGCTTTGACATGTTCCATATGTAACACTGAATAGAAAGCTTCGAAATGCAAATCCAATCATAGCACATTAAAAAAAAAAATCAACCACCAAAAAATCCTACAGAAACTGAAGGATGTTTGAGAGGATGAGGTGAATGGGACTGGTGAAAGCTTGTCAAAAGATGAAAGAAAATGCATTTTGGGCATTTCAAATATAGAAATAGGAAACAGGCACTAGATGCAAATGTTTTTTCTAAATACCAATGGCCTTATGTGCACTGGTCTCCCTTGGTATGTGTAGTACCTAATGTCTGCTCAGAGCAGAAGAGGTGCAGAAGGAGCCTTAGCTCCTTATCGTAGATCTAGATGAGTAGCAGTTTTGCCATCCTGTATTTTTTTTTCAGCTTTGTAAAACTTCAGTTTCATTCTGATGTGAAGTCCTTTGAATTTATTGCATTTTGGTCCATATCTCTGTAACAGTTGACACACATTCAAGACTAAGGAGGAAAAAAGAAAAAAAACTTGCTATTTTATTGAGGTCGTGGACTTGAGGAGTGGACCCATATTGAGGACCCATATTGAGGAGTGGACCCATACGCTGTGAAAGTTTTATACTAATAGGCAATTTTTGCTGAATGTCCACTCATGACTTCGTGGAATTGGTCACTATAGAAGAGCAAAGACCCGTGTGCTCCATATTACTTGAATGTTAGCAAGGAACGGAGGTGATGTGGGATAATTTAGGCACAAATATGATTCTTCTATAATTCACACAGTCTAGACCAAATGGCTGCAGAGGGATATGAATCTAAGCAGAAATCTGCTGTGAGAAGAAGAAATCTTCTCCAGTCGGATCTTCACTGGACATGGTGCATTTTTCTGGAAAAGTTTTATGATGAAGAATGCCTATTCTATATGATTTTTCTGTAAATCCACTAACAAGCTTATGAAAGAGAACATGACACTTGTGCCCATGACTCTCTAAGCCCACTGGAGGACTGGTGTGTTGAACCTAAGACATTATCTTTCCTTGTTCGTGATCATTATTTTTTACTTCATTTAACATCTGTTACTGGAGAGTTGAACTACATGGTAAAGATATATGAATGGAGTCTAAAGAACAGCCAATTAATACTTAATCAAAGGAAAAGGGGTAAAATATGTCAAATAAACAAACCAATGAAAGATAAATACATCTATTAGGACCTGAAAAATTACACACCTGAAATCTTCTATGTTCCGAATCAAACTGATACTAATATTTGTTTCCAGTTGTGGACTTCAGAAAACTTAAAGTATTTTTAATGCTATAAAAAGAGTTACTTCAGGTGAAGCAATCAAATTGACTTATTAGGCATGTTCAACAAAACATTTTGTTTGTTAAAGATTTATTTGAACCTTGTGATCACATATGTAAGCCTGGTTTTCCTCTTAAGTGTAAAAGGCTGCATGAAAAATTAGTTTAAAATGGAGTGAATTTATATTCTGTCATGTTTTGACCACCATGTATCACTCTGGAAAGTAATTGCTTTCTGTATTGATTATTTTACAAGTTAAGTATAATTTTACAAATCCTGTTTTATTTAAAAATATTATTTCTGTGCTTTCTGAACTTGTTGTGATCTTGTCTAAAAAACATCTGGAAAGTGACTTACCATCCGGAGGTCACCGTGCTGGATTATTACCTTCCTATTACCCTGCCTGACCACAGGAAGCTCATGAGAACACTGTTCACATGCTGCAAGAAACTGCGTACTGAGTGCACACAGGTACATGATGTGAACTGGTGGAAAACAACGTTAACAGAAAATGTTATGCAGTTACCATTTCAGAAGCTTTTTGGCAAAGCACAGTTTTAGTTTAATGGATTTTCTTTTGGAGATGAGTGTTCTCTTGACTATCCTTGTTTAATGCTCTTACTGCCANGATGTGAACTTGTGGAAAACAACGTTAACAGAAAATGTTATGCAGTTACCATTTCAGAAGCTTTTTGGCAAAGCACAGTTTTAGTTTAATGGATTTTCTTTTGGAGATGAGTGTTCTCTTGACTATCCTTGTTTAATGCTCTTACTGCCACCTTGATGAAGTGTTTAGCAGCAAAAAATCAGTGACCGGATTTCTGGAAATCAAGACCTGTTGTCGTATGACCCAGCTGGGAGATGCTGAAATCCATGAAATCGATGGCAAATGAATATAAAAACCTGCGGCCTCCTAAGTAAAATACCAACAGGATAACTTTGTCAGTATAAAAACCCGAATCCTAATCTACATTTATATAACATGATACGACAAAAAGTATGCCAAAGGGGTCACACTGAGAAGATTCAACTTCTCACTGTCGCTTCAGTCACCAAGTAATGTTTCTGTCCCACTACATGTAGTGGCTGTAACTGCCTCGTGAATCACAGTTGAGTTGACCATTAGTCTTGAAATTAACTTTTGCCTTTGATAACAGCAGAGAGGTCCGTTCATTTGTATGTCTGACCAGTAGTTGGTAAATGTGGCCTGTGAAAGGAATGATGGAAAGATTCTTGCTGTTGCCATGTGCGATGAATCTGAACTTGAGCATATTGACTTCGTGCCGTGCCTGCAGTTATCCATGGGCTGTGCCAATTGTGAGACTGTTCCCAATAGGGTCCTTCTGCTGAGGCGGTTGTGCTAGGATTTAATATATTGAAGATAAGTAAGACCAAGAATAAGATACTGTGGTATATAAAGCTGGTTATAAAATGATGTCACTCATTACAAAACAGGTTTTCTACCACTAAGTTCAATATCTTCTTGACAGTGTTTAGTCTCTAATTGAGGTAAACACGGAAGAAATATGCTTAGATTCTGCAAAGACATGAGCAGCTGGTGGGACTCTTGAAGATATTTTTTTTTT
Source organism: Steatornis caripensis (assembly GCA_013398225.1). NCBI lineage: Eukaryota > Metazoa > Chordata > Aves > Caprimulgiformes > Steatornithidae > Steatornis > Steatornis caripensis. Next base: position 207,858 of record VZSC01004443.1, read on the forward strand.
CTCCTTTAAGTAGGATATTTTCACCTGAAGTCAGAAGATAAGACAAATCACTATATTTTACTTGTAATTCCACACTGAATCGCTGCATGACCTTTGAGTTGATCACTCGGAGCCTCATTTCTTCCAGCCTATAAAACAAAATAGCATTCCTGTGACAGTCCTCCAGGAAACTATTTTAGTAACACTCTTCAGCTTGTTTCCATACATATGAGACAGTGCTTTGGCAGCTCAGAATGTGACTTTGGAGTGTTTCTGCGTATTAGGTCAAGCTTCCATGAAATGCTGATGCTATAAAGAACTTAAATGAGCCAATAGCTTTTCCCCCACAATGCCTAGAATGCTACAGATGTTTTTCTGCCTAGCAAATAGATCTGCAAGCATACTGTAGTATTCATTTCAGGATTTTTTTTGTCTTAGCAGCGTATTCTGTTTGAGTATTTCTGTATGACTTGAAGTCTTCTTCCTGTGCTGCTGGGGAATTTGTCATATAAGGCAACCTAACCTGGAAGAAGCTGCCATATAAACACCCAGTGCCACATATGATTGAATTCATAGCTGCATGTAGCTTATACAGAACAGAGCTCTGTAACTCAAGTTATTCAGAGGCAGATACAAATAGAAGCGAGTACTGCAATGGCTGTGAATCAGCATGTTACTCTTAACAGATAGTCAGTCTTATTATTTGAATAGTTCCAATGTAGGTATAGTGCCATCCAGAAATTTTGCAGGTGAAAATCCTTAGATCTGAATCAGCATATCTAAGCAAAATGATTTTAACATGGACTGTTGCTTAGCTGATCTTGCTTTTTTTTTTTACTTGTTTGACAGAAAGCATAGAGTATATTTCTCTCAGAAAGCCTTGCTGCCTCCTAAAATCATCAGATGGTGAGCATAATTACATTAGTATGTTTATAGGAGCAAAAGAAAAGCTATTCTGATGGTATGAATGCTAACAACGAACCACTTGAGGAGTTATTGATGGAACTTTCTGTGAAGGAAGCAACGTATGAGCGTAATTGAATCCTGTAGTGTGAGCATAGACACTATAGTAAAGAAGTATACAGTACATCATATTTCTGTGTTAGCTTCCTGAAAATAAATACTAAAGCATCATAGCTTCTTAGAATAGTATGCTTTCATGTATGAGATGCACTTAATATTGGCCAGCACCTTGGAAGATGGAGAACTCTGACCTACCCACAGTTTTTGCTGTTCTTGTCTGACCTAGTTATGGATGTGCACATGAGGGAATATTTGGCTAACATGGCTGGTCTTTCTCTTAAGGCCAAAAGTCTGTGCGCTCTATTACCAATATCAGTGTTCCGGTGTGTGTTACAAAGTAAATCTTAACATTAGAAAGACTCCTCTTTGTGCTCCTCCTTCTCCGGCCCCAGCAAATAACACGTGGAAGCTAACAGCAGTGCGCTCCTGAGTTATAGCAGTGGCTTTGGAGAAATCTTGAGAATATGCAGGGCTTCTAGGCAATCTTGAAACTAAGTAAACTTAAAGGATGTTTTGCAGTTGGGGTAAGGTGATGTAGCTCTATTGACAGATCTGCAAAGGAAAGCAAGGTGCAATAAAATGTCTGGTTCTCTGAAAGCCCTTAAGATTTCTCTTCAAGCACTGAAGCAGGATACAGGATGTGTTGTCCTTAGATTGGAAAAATGAAAAGGACTCCTTGCTGTATTCGTACTCATACTGTTTGTGTACAGCTCCTTATTCAATTATGAAAGGAGGCAATTCTCATTTTTACAATGCTTTTGCAAGAGTTTTCTAGTGTGGCTGACATCAAGGACGGAGATAGAAGAGAATTACACTAAAAGGGATGGGCTAAATATGAAGGTAGTGATCTTGCTGGTGGATAAATCACAGTAGTAATTTGGAAGTTAATGGTTCCTTAATATTTGTACTGGAAGTACTGCATATAAACAGGCAGNTATTCAATTATGAAAGGAGGCAATTCTCCTTTTTACAACGCTTTTGCAAGAGTTTTCTAGTGTGGCTGACATCAAGGACGGAGATAGAAGAGAATTACACTAAAAGGGATGGGCTAAATATGAAGGTAGTGATCTTGCTGGTGGATAAATCACAGTAGTAATTTGGAAGTTAATGGTTCCTTAATATTTGTACTGGAAGTACTGCATATAAACAGGCAGTATAAGTATGGGAAACAGGAAAAGAGGGAAATCACTGAACCACTAAAGGAGAACTTATTTCTCAAGGTAGAAGGTGCACAGGAGTTCTGATAAATAAATAAATTCTATAATAAAAAGAATTTGTGAAATAGCTTGTCTGCATATAAGAAAACTTCAGCATTTTAAAAAAATCCTGAAATGACCATGTGCTAATCAGACCATTTATTAATGTAATACATAAAACTATAAAGTATCTCTAGCAGACAATACTGCAGGGTACAGACATGAGGAATGTCATTATATATTAAGAAGCTTCAGACAAGATCAGAAACATTTCTAATCTGGTAACAAAGTCAGTGGTTTACTGTGTGATTTGTTGAGTTTATAGGACCCGTACTTGAACTGAGGCTCAACTTTCGATAAAACAAGGCACTCAAACTGTCATGTGTCTGTGATGTAGAATCCCTTTTTGTAAAAAACGGGGAAATATACAGACATTTTTCAGCAATCACTTGAGCCAAAAACTGCGTTGGATTTCTTCTTTTCTGTGTCCAGACTTGAAAGAATTGGATCTCCTGTAACATACCTTTTTTAAGAAAAGCTGGTTTTGAAACTCTTTCCCAGGGTAGTTCTCTGGTGCAGCTCTCTGTCTTGGTTTTGGACACGAGTTCCGTCTTCAACAAGTAGTGCAGAAGGAAAGACAACGCCTGGGATCAGTCAAATATCCTTAACGATTGTCTAAACATGTTCGCCTAGAGAGCAGAGATCTTGTGAGCTAAATCCCAAAGAAACTTGTGAATGTTAGCTTGGAGCAAGTTGTTTGGAGACTCGTGTTAATCAAGGTGGGTAGCTACTGATGGAAGCCAACCTCTGGTGGACTCCTTTGCTCTGAGAAGTACATCGCTGCAGTAGGCAATGAACAGGATTTGCTATCACTGCTGGCTAATCCGGGGGGGGGGCAGGCAGGGGAAAGTGTGCTGTAAATAGAGAACTTTTCTTCAACACATCTGAGGCCAGAATGACAAGCTACTAAGAGCTTTAACTCAACTTCTACTTGATCTAACCATATGCTTATCTCTTGGGCCTTCAGTGACTACTCAATAGCTATTTGTCAGACACTTTGCATAGTAGTAGTTTTTTTCCGCTTTCTTCATGCCGTACTGTACCACTAATTTATAATCTCCTAACAAGACAGTTTCACAACTCGAGGTATGTATTAATTCGCTAAATAGACAAGGAGTAGTCAAACACATTCATATTTGAAAAGTAGTTAGAGTCTCTTGGAGAAGAAGAAAACTTTTCAGAAGCCTGGAAAACTTGCTTACAGTTCCTGCATAGTAGGATTCTTGGAACTGGCAAACTTGTAAATTTTTAACTTTTTAACAAATGAAAATTAAGAATATTTTCATTTGGCAAACTAAAATGTGAATGAATCAAATTAGTGACATGAGCTCTGCAACTGCCAGGCTGGGTTGTCTCATGGCTACAATTTTGTTAATCATTTGGTTATAAGCAATGTTTCCTTGAAGGAATATGGGGCGATTAATTGCTGCCTTGCTATGAGCTCCTTGTCTTCGTGCCTAAAACCATAACATACCAATGTTGTGACAGAAGAAAACATCAAAGTCCTGCTGCTAATGGAAGTAGGGGAGAAGGGAGCAAGGCAGAATTGTGTTTTAAAGTGTTTTATGGCTGTGAAATGACAGCCTGTGTCTGGGGTGAGAGTGACAAGGAGCAACGGGTGTGTGCAGAGTCCCTCTGGTATGAGTCAGAGCGCCCTCATGGGCGTATGGTTGTGAACTCTGTGATATTTCAGAAATTTCTGCATGACTGTATTTGAAAAGTGGTATCTTACACTAGCTCCAGAGATTCTTTAAAGAAGAAACAAAGTGTCTTGTTAAACTCTGCTGCATCTGCCTAATTTTGATGCTACTGCATTTGAAGACCTACTTTATAATTATTTAGATCTTGTGTGTAAGTACTCAAAGTAATCAAAGTTGGACGTTAAACAGAGCCATTGTCATTTGATCATACTTTGTTCTGCATTTCCATTATGTTTATATAAATAACCTCAGAAAAATGAGGGAAATGACAAACTAAGATTTAGATTCTTGTGTTTGCTAAAGGGAAGTGCTGGAATTATGGTTGTCCTCTATCACTGAATATACTCTACAGTAATTTTGTCCTGTGGGAGAATAAGCAAATGTATTCATTCTTACTTATTAGTAAGTGTTTGATAAAATGCTAATAGTGATTCCTACAGCTGTAATAAAAAAAAACCCAAACCACAACTAAACCCATACACCTGTACCCGGCTCAAAAAAAATTCAGATACAGTCAACATTAAAACGAGGAAATAAAAATAGTGCACTGTCCTATGAAAGAGACAGATAACTTCATCTTTTCCTTTTTGAAAGCTAGCTTCTTATTTCATGGAGGAGGGAGCAAAGAACAACTAAGGACCATCACAGCTTGTTAACTTCTAAACTTAAAATTAGTATAACCTGAAGGAATAACAAATGTCTTTTGTTGTTTATCCAGAAGGAGCAGGGGGAAAAAACCTCACAAGAAACTACAAGCCTTGTGGTTGTCCTCAGTTTGCATGTAGATAGTGCCTCTAATGAGTATTCTAATCATTAGAAGTTTTCCTTGTTTTCATTAATATGCGATTTCTTCTAGGAGAAAATGTTTGCATCACTGTATTTGAGTTTCTACGCTATTTTTAGTGCAGACAAGATGAAATTATAACAGGGGAGATACTGGCAATTTTTTCTTTTTCTTATATCCTTTTCACACAGCATATACACATTCATTTTTTTAAAGTGATTTTTTTTTTTTTTTATATAAGCACTCTGGAACCATGACGTATTTAGTTGGCAGCATGACTCTCTTCTTGAGAAAGTCACAAACAGTTGGGAGAAATCAGTCCTCTGGCAATTCTAGGTTGCAGTTCTGAGTCAAAGCCTGCACTTTAGCTTTTAGCCAGGATAACCCTGGAGTAGCCAACTTCTCTAGGCAGGCCTCACAGCTGCTGCGTCCTCCATTTATCCCGCTGTAGGAAAGGGGAGAGAAAATCCATTTAGTATGATCTTTTTCTTCTGTTTATGGTCTTCTGGCAGCAAAAGGAGTGGAAGATGAGACAAAGATGCAAACTGTATTATTCATCATGATACTCAAATTTTTCTTCGTTATCTGGGAAGTGTATTCTTCTCACTTTAGACCTCGTTGAGTTCTTTATGGAAACAAATACCATATGTTTTCTATAAAAGGATTTCTGTCTCAAAGCCTTGAGCTTGATGCTCTGGACAAAGGTTATGTACCGTAGGTGTCTGGTGCCATAATAGGTTCCCACGCTACATGAAATAGCCTCGTGGAATTGGAGATATGACGTATGAGAGGTGTCCCACGTGAGAGGTGGGCACCCAGTAATATTTAAAATGTCACGTACCTGTTTCCCACCATCTAGAATCTTGGAACAGGGTACTCAAGCCCTCCCAAGGAAGATGAGGCCAAGCTCAGTGCCTTCCCTCCCCAGAGGAGTATGTACTGTGCCTCCCTACTTGGGAAGTCCAGCTCACCTGCATTTTCTTGCCGTTTATGAGGAGGAGGAGTACACTGGGACTGATAAAAGTTAGTGTGCATGTTCTTTATCTCAAGTGCCTCTCTAAGTTCAGTCCATATATGAAAATGAATTAACCACCATTGGTATATTTAAGTTTTCACTAGGCTTTTGAAAAATCAGCATCTGAGCTGCTTGATAAGGACAAAACTGGCCGCTTCTGCTATCCCATGATATTCCATGGCATTCCTACCCTATCAAGTACTGCAAAAAAGGAAAGTAAAATTGCCTGTCAAACTATGCAGAGTATAAAAATGATGCCTACATATACCGAGAGAAGGAAAAGATGTTTCTAAGGAAGCTGCTGTTCTAAGCAGAAAAAAGGGACATACACAAATTGTTAATCCATCTTCCAGCTTGGCAGATTTACCAGACGTTTTCCTTTTCAACTGAAAATATAGCAATAAAGCACTAAGGTTTAAATTATTCAAAATCAAGTACCAAACTGGACATTAATCTCTTAAACATTGAAGTTTGAAATACATTTTCCATTCTAAGGAGCCATGATACGTTTTTATACCTACTAAAATGTATTTCTGTCAAAATGTGCAATGATTTTGACAGAAGTTGCAGAAACAGTATGTAAATTTTTTCATATAAGTTTTGTGCAGACCCTTTAACTAGATAGATTCTTACTAGAAGATGGATGCTGAAAGTTTAAGATTATTGCAATCTTCATTTCCTAACAGGAATTATATGAAATGGCATTCATGTATTTTACCTGAAATTACTTAAAGATCAAAGAGGAATGTAAAAGATTTTCCCATTAATGATGAGCAACTCATTAAAAAGTTACAAGTAGATCCGTAATGGAATATAGTATCATCTTGTGAGAGGGCTAATAAATACTTCTCAAGGCCGTTCTGCAGAATAGTCTTTTAGTCTTGACATTTATCATCTCGCTACAGTCTTCTAGATCAGAAGTTTTCTAGGTACAGGAGTGTTGACCTGATTTTTCTAAGGTTTTGAGGCTCCTCACACAGGGATCTGACGGTACATATATTTCGGAAAGTTAATGCAGAGTAAAACCATATACCTGTTCTGCTCTTACTATTGCTAGCATCAGCAGCAGTGCTTGAGCAGGCAATGGTAGATAATTAGTTGCTCAGGCAGTGTTTACTTACCGAAGTTGAGAATCTCTCTCCCTACTTTTTTAATGTGAAAAATAACATTTTTATAATGTTCTGCTTTATAATCAGTGGACGCTCCATCACTCTGAGGAGTAAGCATATACTGGAGTACCCCCAGAAAACCTTACAGCCATAAACCCCTGCTTTTGCTTGACTGGGCCAGACGTATTGTAGGTCTTAATTCAGAAATTACTTTGTGGGTCCTAATGTGGGCTGGGGATATGTCCCCAGCATGCAAACTCTTACTGCAGTTTTGGGAGATTATTAGCTGCCCCAAGCTCTGATCAGTGTTTCAGTGTTGGGGATACCAGAAACCCAGCAAACAGAACGGCATGCACCTTCACACCACAGCTCCAGTATTGACTTGGGTTCAAGTTGTTTGGGTCTCTCTTTTTTTTTTTTTTTTCAGAACCACTAGTGAACCAGGCAGTGCTGTACTGTGGCTAATCAGTAGCACGTGAAGGACTTCCTGTCGTTGAACTTGATGAAGTTCCTGTTGGCCCGTTCTCTGCCTTGTTGCCCTGTGCTTGATCGCATCAGTCATGCACTCAGTAAGTTAGATAAGGAAAAGAGGAGGCATTAATGACAGGCCTAATGTTTCTCCCTCTCTCTGTCAATAGTAAGAACACTAGTAATGGAAGCTGACAAAACTTAAATGCTGTCTCTGTACCCTAGCAGAAGCTTTTAATTTATTTGTGCTTTCTTGTTCCTTAAAATATACCCTACTTTCCAAGCTCCTTTCTCTTGTCCCTCCAATGAACAACCCGGATCTCCTTGTCCTGCCTCCTAATCTCTACCACAAAGCACCCTGGATCTCTTTTGAGGCCGAGAGAATCACCGGTAGGTATACAACTCATTTGAGAATGTCAGTGTCATTTACTTTCACAGATAAATGGCTGTCTTTGCAAAACCAAGTCAGTCTAGAAGTTAGGTTTTTCAGTAATGACTGATATTTGATGGAAATTATTCTAATTCAGATTCTAACAAAAAAATTAAAATTCCTGAATTCACACACCAGTTTTAATATCTTGTCTCAACTTAAGAGTATGAAATGATGCCTGATTTCTTTAAAGATTTGTGTTATCATTCTTACTAATCTTTTTCTGCTGGTCAATATGTTCTTTTCTTTTTAATTGCCATTACACAACTGTATTTTCTTTTTGCTACCGTTCAGTATCTTGCACTCTTATATTGCTGAATCAGCTTCTCTCTTTTGTCTCAGTTTAGGGTTCTAAGATTTTATTCTGCTCTGTTTCTCAGAGAAGTGTGTATTTTGGTAGCAAAGCAAGCAACTCATAGCATATGCCACAGGAATCATAAGATTCTCAGCAAACATCTTAGCTTCAATCTCTGTCACATCCACATTCTTTATATTACCAGCTTGAGAATTTTCCTTAATAAAAGACAGTGTGTTGATTTCTCTGGTTGGAAACAAAATCAGGAAGAGGCTGTGATCACTATATGCCTTATACTTAGATTGGTTTCATATTCAGTAAAAACCACTGAGTTCCTGCTGCTACCTAGTATCTCTACCTTTACTATGTAAGCATAATTTCAGCCCACAACTGTGCAAATGGAATTAATGAACTGTTGTTTTTCTGGTAAAGATCAAAACAAATGTCTGAAGCTGCTATTTGCTTTCCACCTTTGTCATAATCTTTCAGTGGTGCCTTACTTCTTCAGTTTATTGTCCTGCGTTACTTCCAAAGGTCTTTTCTTGTTTCTAGTAGTAGTACAGTTGGTTTTATTCCTCCTATACGCTTAAACATTTCCTCTCTTCATGTGTTCCTTCCGTGTAAGATGATGCAAACATTCAATAAGTTTTCAAATCACTGTACAAATCCAATAGCTCTTGGATAGCTACAGCAGGCTCTTTAGTGTCTTTATGAATGCATGTTGTTTCACGTCCTGTCTCTTTTGTGTAACATCTCAGACCGTTTCACCTTTCATAATACCACAAAACTATTTTCTTTGGGAGTGTGTTCTTCTGTTAGTCATTATTAGTGTCTTGCTAATTCAAGGTAAAATGGTAAAGTCTTGGTTTGACTTATTTTGGAGGGCAGGTTAGAGTGTTTTGAAGAAAATGTAACAGTTTTTATTACCTGTCATCTTGTTATTTTCCAGTCAAGTCTCTTCTTTGTGCACTTTCAAGTATAACCTTAGACATAATTTCTGTGATGAAGAGATCAAATTTCATATTCACTGATTTTTTTCAATTACTGTTTTCTCCCTTATTCACATCTGCTTGTTCAATATTGTCCTCTTTAGATTTGCAAAGAAGCACTTCTTTTACTAATTACAATTTTTGAGAACGTTTGTTTTGTCAGACTTCTCAGGTCTTAGACAATACAGAAATCCAGGTGTTTGATGCCTTTCATTTGTTTTCAGATGATTGCTTTTATTGTAATCAGCTGAATGACTAATCTTCATTCCACTTCAAGAGAAATCCAAACAATCCACCTAATTGCTCCAATTCTGTGATTTCTAAGCAAGGTATTAGGGATACATGTTTTGTAGACAAGTGCTTATTGAATAAACTAATCCAGATCATAATAACTAAACAACTTAGCAAGTTGACTAAAATATCAGAGTTGGTGTTCTTAACTTCTTTTATTTCCTTGTTTGTTGCTAACTAGAATGATTAGAAACAAGAATTAAAAAACCTTCGTGGATCTTTTTAACTCTTTATGAGTTGTAGTTTGACAGAAAAAAATCAAGTTAATCATGCCTACTTAGACAACAGGAGCAGTTCTCATGTTATTGTTCAAAGTAATGTAAAGGAATTCATAGTGGAGAGATTTTCCTGTGGTTGAACAAGTATCCAAGTCATCATCTTGTATTAGTTGCAAGTACATTTGTCCCTCTTTCTTTCATTCTGCAAAATTGAGATTGCTGTGCAAAATATGCACAGCTCCACATATATCCTGTTACTGTAAATGTATTGGTTTTGTGCAGAAGGAATTCCTAAACAATCTGTTGGGTCAACTTGATAATTATCTTGTGCCTATTTTGAGATCCGTTGAATGAGCTCGAAAATGATAAAAAAAATGAATATTGATACCTTTACCAAGGAAACTGTCATTCCATCATCACTTCTCCCTTAATTTATGAGATATTGTATGGAATCAGCAATTGTATAGGCGTGATGGCAATAACTGCTGGTTATTACAGCAGTTTTATCTAAGTATGAGCTGTGTTGTTTTGTGATTTAGTGAAATCCTAACTTCTCTGGAAGACGGATGTTTGCAAAGAATAAGACTATTCTTAGAATTTGTAAAACGATCACTTTGCAGACCTATACTTCATGCTAGATGTTTTCAAGTACTCCAAGAGTACTTTTGGGGGTGACATTTCGTATACTTCATTCTACTGCAGCAGAAACAAATAAAACTCAAACTTTCTGATTCTGCCAAACACTGTGTCATTTAAAAGACATGATCGTGAGTTAAAGCTGGCAGAAGACTTGTTGGTAGTGTATTTCCCTTTTTGCTAACTGGTGAGAAAATTATCTTTTTTTTTTTTTAAGGCAAGCAGTCTTTTAATAATAATTTTCATGACATGTTTCAAAAGGATTTTGAAGTGTTGCAATGGTACAGTGGCAGGTCTTTCTTATGACAAATGGTGTATATTAACAGGCGCTATATATTTCTGTCATAGGTAGGGCTGTGTAAATAATGCCATTTTTGAGACTAATGGAAGGTGGGGGAAGGAGATGTTATTTTTCTTGTTGGACATGAAATGTTGTTACTCAGGAAAATAAACAAAAATTCTATTCAACTTGTCTGCTCCAAACAAAATGGGACAGCCTTGATTAGATGGAAAATATGTCCTCAGATATAAAGCTTGATTTAGTTGTTGATATTTCACTTTTCAAACAACAATCGTCTGCACAGCAAATACCCATCCCCTACAAAATATTATTATTTGCATGTATTATTACTGTTAATACTGCTACTCAAAGGTATCTATATCAAAATTCTTGATTTTAGCATTATCTTCCCTTAGTTTTAGTTGAAAAGTTTTGCCAAGTTAGTCATTCTGAAATTGTTAACCTTTTAATTAGTTTATCTGTCCAAAAGAAATAGTTATTACTACCAGGTAGTCCAAGGAAGGTGTTCCATGCATTTATCAGGTTTTTTCCTCCTGACTTAGTAATTGACCAGCTCCTGGTTCTTGAAAATCCCGTAAGAGATGGAGCTGGGTGGCGCTTGGGAGAAGCAAGCAGTGGGCTTGGTGTGGCTGCTGCATCAGCTGGGGAGAAAGTGGAGAATGTCTTTCATATCGAGGGGTTTGTGCTAGGAAAAATGTGGTTGAACCTGGCCACCTCTTCCCGCAGATGCTGACTGGGATCATTGCCTAGTTGCCATGACTGGTCCTCAACCACCTTTTCTCCCCCCTTCACCCATATGCAGTGCCGTTCTCCCTCCTTTTCTCTGTTTTGCTATCAGAAAAACAATTACTGTAGATCTGAGATGAGCTCAGCTTTATCCTGTCTCTCTTGTGGTAAAGAAATTATGGATGGTAATAAGCCTCATGGCATCTTAGTTTTCTTGGAGTGCTTTGTTTCATAAATGTATGGTACTTCTGTTAATGAATGCGTGTCATTCTAGTGAACTAGTTATCACTCAGGATAACACTCACAAATTTGAAAGTGTCTCTTGATTTAATGCTGTGTGTCTGCTCCTTCTTTCCTCTGGGAGGTGACTGCCCTGCCTGGAGTGTGGCTGAAAAGGGAGAGGCTAGAAGTGGAGGTACTGGGTACCCCGGGGAGCTGCAGCCATCAAAAATGAGGGTTGCAGGTGTGCCCTGAACCCCACCTTGTGGGTTCTTTTCTAAATAGGAAATACTTTATTTAGGGCAGAGCCTCACAAAGACAATTTTCTTTTTCCAGTTTGCTTTAAAGAACGAAAGTCTTAAAATTTGTTCCCTTACAATCAGATTTACTTTTTAAAAACTCCAGCTCCTTCTCCAAGTGAGATATTTGAAAAACCTTCAATGTGAAAACTGGTCTTAAAAACCATGTCAGTCATAACATGTATACAGTTATGAATTAATTTGAGTTTGTTAATTGATAACTTAGACTAATATTTATTGATCTCAGACATGTAACTGAATTTAAATATATCTTTCAGGTTAATACCAAAATGCCTTGGCACTGTACCCAGATTAGTCATTAGTAGTCAATTAACATCTTCTTTCATGTGGAAAACATAAATAAAAGCAAAAAAATCATCTATTTTTAGAAATAATCACTATAAATTAGACAGAGGATGGAGGAATATAAACACTAGTTTAAAACCTCAGAGGGATGTCCTGATTTTCACTGCCGTTAAAAAGTTGAGTTTTCAATGAAGATGTTTGTGAGGATCTATAATCTATCCTCATACCAAGCAGTGTTACAGCTAAAATACTCTAACTGATTTTATGATTCTGCGCTTGCATTCCCTTCTACTTGAAGACCGGGTCGACACAGTAAGGAGATTTTTATTCTCTCTTAGCTTTTAGTGATGATTTTTGAACTTTTTCATTGTCTATATTTCATGCTGATCTGAGATGCAAGCCCAGTGGTATGTGGAGTCCGAGATGCAACTCCTGCCAGCAGAAGATGTACAAAAGGAAGGTATGAGGATCTTGCAGATATTATTGTAGAATTACTTGGAAATTTCTTGATGCATGGTATTTTAAGATTTACTCATTCCCTCTAGGTTCTAGAGCCTCTATAATGCCATGTTATTTGGGTTTTGTGTGCTTGCTTTTTTAATCTCCGAAAACATTGCTGTCTGATAGATTTCTTCCTTGCAAGACATTGCATTCGGCAGCTTAAATATTACTATTAAGGCAGCTACTGTATACTATGGATTCTGGACTCTGTCCTAAACTTCCCTGTTGAAACCTGTGCGTATAGCTGTGTGCTAACTTCTAAAGTCCTGGTGTGTGACATTTCAGTATTTAGTTTGTGGTAGCTGATACTTGTGATTACGATTATTTTATTATATACTGTATATATAATATATATATTTATAAAATATATGTTTTCTATATAATATATGCAATATTCTATGATTCTGTGTTTGTTGCCTTTTAATTAATTCTTTTACATCGACTTATTAATAGGATGCTTGTAACATAATGCCCTGTATTGCCCTCATGCATTTTAGTGTTTTTGTCAGAGTCACAGTTTAGTGGGTATGTGGAAGTAGCAAAGACTAGGTTTACATTGTTACACTGACGTAGCATTTCCCTGCTCTTCCCTTCCTCCCTCCTGCTACCCCTCCATCCTGGACCTCCTTCCTAACCTGTTCTGTGCCCAGAGGTGGATTTCATTGTACTTACTTGGCAATTTGTAGAGCAGTATTGAGATAAATGAGTGCTATAAGAGTACAGCTTGATGGCATCTTTGATTGGACCTATGAATTAGCTAAAAGGCTTCAGTCATGAGTCCCTACTTCCATCCTTGCCGTTATCCAACTGTGTTGGATCCATTCACAGGCTCCTAGAGTGGTGCTGTTTTCATGCAATCATATGGCTGTGGGCTGGAAATGACCTCGGGGAATCTCTAGTCTCAGAGCCTAACTACTGCAGAGAACTGGGAGAGTTTTGTCTGTTTGCAATTTTTTAAAATGCCAAATGGAAAGTTAATGTGATAATACCCATACCTTATTGGCATGTATCTGTCTGCATTAATAAACTGAAATAATCGAATAATCCAAAACCCACGATCATAGTAATGCTAGAGGTAGGCTGAAGGGTAGAAGGCAAGGCGTCCATTCTGCAGAGAATATGACTGAGGATTAGATGACTCCGTTTTCATTCGGAGCTCTTATTGCATACATTTTAGCTGCATACTAAAGCGCAAGAATTATAATTAGTCTGACTGGACACCGATATATTCCTAGAAACTTGCTTACGATATATCCCAAGTTACATCTGTTATTTCTGACAATATCATACAAGATCTACAGATCCATATTAGATGTTGCTTCTGGTTTATTCTGGTTTTCTTTGTTCAGGAGAGCATGGTTTAGGATAATTATAAAAGTAATTTCTTACTGTTTTCTGGAAGGCTCTGTTCTCCATTAGGCTTAATAACTGTAACCTCAGGGTAAGGGACAAATAGGAANTTAATGTGGTAATACCCATACCTTATTGGCATGTATCTGTCTGCATTAATAAACTGAAATAATCGAATAATCCAAAACCCACGATCATAGTAATGCTAGAGGTAGGCTGAAGGGTAGAAGGCAAGGTGTCCATTCTGCAGAGAATATGACTGAGGATTAGATGACTCCGTTTTCATTCGGAGCTCTTATTGCATACATTTTAGCTGCATACTAAAGCGCAAGAATTATAATTAGTCTGACTGGACACCGATATATTCCTAGAAACTTGCTTACGATATATCCCAAGTTACATCTGTTATTTCTGACAATATCATACAAGATCTACAGATCCATATTAGATGTTGCTTCTGGTTTATTCTGGTTTTCTTTGTTCAGGAGAGCATGGTTTAGGATAATTATAAAAGTAATTTCTTACTGTTTTCTGGAAGGCTCTGTTCTCCATTAGGCTTAATAACTGTAACCTCAGGGTAAGGGACAAATAGGAAGAACTTCAGGAGAGCAAATAACAATAGCTAATCAAGCATAGTAATGATGCAAAGCTTATTTTTGTGTTTATCTAATCTGTCTGTGCCAAACCAAGGCCTGATTCAACACCTCTGTAAGTTAGTGACTAGCAGTTTGATGTCAGTTTGCAGTATCCAGCTCAAAATCTTCTTACACGACCAAAATGAAGAATTTCTTAGCTTTTACTGCAAATTTGAAGACAGAATTATCGAGTAATTCACAACTTTTTGCTCTGCTCCATTCTCATGTCCGTGGTTGATTACTTTGATCCTTTTAATCAAACGGCATCCCCTCAAAAATCCCCTTACCGCAACTGTCAGATAAGTATCTGCATAAATATGATAGGCAATCATGAGAAAATTACATCCTTTTCTCTTAAGTAGCATTATATGCTTGCAGTCAATTCAGGTAAAATATCATTGTGTTGTTAAGACGTAAAAATGCATGGAATGGCTCATTTCTATAGCTGTAAGACATAAAAGTTAAAAGTATCATTAGGGAAGTAATAGAATTCATGTCAACAGTTAAAAATATTAAATAGAGCTTGATGGTATCCTCCTGCAGAATATTTCTAAAAGAGAGGAAGTTTAGAGAGAGCAGAAAGTTTTTCCCCCATCCCACCCTCCTTTGTGGGGAAACAAATCCCTGCAAGGGACACTCAGATTTGCAGTTTTGATGGATCTCTAGATGTTGTGTTGTGCCTTCCTCCCTCCCCACTAGTCTCTTCTGCCCCCCATCTTGATGCTTTCATTGCTCCTGCCTCATGCAAGTCTGTACCTTTCCTACCAAACTCTGTGCAAATGTCTGCAGCCTTTGAAAGTAATTCATCCATTTTTGCAATCTGTGTCTGTTTCCCGTATCCATAATCAGAATTGTCTACTCTGACTGTAAACTTGTGGAAATAAGTGCTGGTTCTCCTCAGGGCACTATCGCAGTCTTGGTTGGGTCTGTAGCACTACTGCAGGGCTGTACGATAATGATGATTAATGACTCCACAAAAATCCTATTACTACAACTGGCTTGAAACGTCCAGGTGAATGTTTCATCTGCAGATGTTGATTCACGGAGTGCAAAATGTGTCACCTGAAAGACCTTCCAACTGAACCCCTGAGCTGCTGTCTGGACTCTGCCAGTCTGCTCTGTCTCTGTCCCTGCAAACGTTTTTCAACATACGTTTCCCATATGTTGAAAAATGCTCCTCAGTAATTTCCATTCAAAGTTAAGTTTGTGCATGAAATGTCCGCAGTGTGTAGTGAGTTGAGCAATAACAAGTTGCTATTGGTACGCGTGTTTTGAGAGGTCAAATATACTTTCTGGTCCTAGTATTTAAAACTCCCTCTGAGTTAGGGTTAGGAATCAGATTTTAAAGTTAACTTCTGCTGTGAATACTTGCACAAGTAAATTTTAAACTATGTTTGCTCATGCAGATTTGTTCATTCATTCAATTACAAAGGAGAAATATTATCAAAGCTTTCAGATGAATAAAATATTCCCCTAAAAATCTCCAGTAGGGAATAACTAGAAGAGAAAAACTGCCTACTGTATCACAAATAGATCCTGAAATATAAAAATGAATAATAACATATTGAATCATTTCAGGTTTTTATGTTGAACAAAATATCTTTGATATTTAATGAGTAGGAGCAACCCTGAATATACTAAGTTTTCTTATCTTTTTTCTTTGTAATTAAGCTTTAACATAAATTCATTCAGAAGTCAGTGCTTCTTTGTTGCAATGGAAGAAATCTATATATGCAGAATCATGCCAGATTTAAAAAAAGAAAATTAAGATCTGCAAACTACAGTAAGAACTGCAGTAACTGCACCCACAAGTTTAGGTCCTTTTTGACCTCTGGTCAGGAAGGCACTGATATATTAAGATATTTATTTTATATGTAATTTGTAACGTGATGTTAACTGATTAATTAGAGGTAGATACTCTTTAGCTGCTGAAGGAAACGTACATGAGAGTGAGGATAACTTCTTAGAGAGTGATCAGCCTGATGACTCGCAGGGTTCTACCTGCTACGAGAGTGTTCCCTCTGATAAGTAAATCTTCAGAGTAATGGAATGAAAGATTTTTAAGGAAAGTTTAGATCCACTGGAAATTTTTATTAATACTAAGATCAATGAGGCTGTGCAACATTTCTTAGGAAAACCTTGTTCAAGCTCTTCTATAAGGAATAGAAAATCAGATAGAAGATGTGAAAATGTACATGAACTATATTGTTTCAGGTAAGGTATCTAAGAAGTTGTTTTGTTCTCAGCACCTCTGAATTTAGTATTGAAGAATGAAAGTTAATGTAATATTTTGGATACAGCAATAATTCAAATATTTTTCTAATCTGCAATGTTAGTGAATATACTGGCTCTTACTAGTACTGTTCATCTCAAAAATTGTACGATCTGTTCAGAAGCAGTACCAAAACATGTCAAAACTCCTGGATAAAAGACAAGAAGCTTTTTATAGTCTGGATTAGGGTTTTTTTTTTTAACTAATGCATAGTTTTAGTCTTATTCCTCTCGTATTTTCTACAACAACCTTTTCTTTAATTTTTATTCTTTATAGCAAGGTTGATTTAACGTTTTAAATTTTGTTTTCTTTTGATGTAAATGCATCCTGCTGGAAAGGGCTCTCGCTGTTGAAGTGCAAGAATTCCAACATGGCAGTTGTTCAATTAAAAAAACCCTCTCCTTAAATGATTAAAAAAAATCTGGTCATACTAGGAAAAAAAAAATAGAATGGCATTTTAAGCTAAAAATCTGTTGACTTGAGTGAGCACCTTACCATTTTTCTAGACCATACAGCATTAATTAAATGTGAAGTGGGTCTAATTTAATGAAAACTGTCACATTTCTTTAAAAAATACTAGAAAAAATATGTACCTACACGTGTGTGGATTAGAAATGTCAGTCTTTATGCAGTAGGCACATCTTATTTTAATCTTCAACATGAGGTTATTTGTTCCTCGTTTATGAATGAATGTGATATCCTTTGGCACATGTAGTTTTAATGTACTAACAAAAACTAGATATATTTGGCATATAATTGCATTTTCATTTTTGTGTGAATCCCTAAGACTCAGTTACCTCTTCTGGTTTGAATGCAAATGTCTTTGAGAAGGTATAACTTACTATGCAGGAAGCATCCTTAACTGTATCAGAAGGGGAAACAGTATATTGCACAAGGTGGTCTTTATTTGCAGCAATTAGCTAGAAGCTCTTTATGAAGTGAGAATTGTGCAGCAGTACTGAATAGGGAATTCAGAGTTAAGAATCGTTGGAGGCCTAAGGACTCTGTCCTCAGCAATTGCTTAATGTAGCTTAAATTGCATAATGGGAAAAATCTATTTTGTGTTATAAAAATGAAATAAATGTTTATTTTCTTGTTAATGTTTGCTGCAGTGCTAATATGATTTTGGTGTAAAACATTTATTTGAAGATTAATGTAAGCATCTGTTTAGCTGCATGTAAGAAACGTTATATCAGGCACTTAAGAAGCTGAACAGTTTTCTTCTGTTACACCGAATCTGTTTTGTCAGTGATGTATGCACACACAGGCATACCCAACAGAAAAAGTTGAGAAGATTGATAAAGGAGAAGGAGCTTCTGGGGACTGGAAGTGAGTCTTATGGATTTGCTGCACTGTGAATTAGATTAAGTGATTGTACAGTATGACATTTGGAAAAGAGATAAATTGGGAGATTGAGGTATTTGCATATAAATCATAGATTCAGTGAAAAGTAGAGGCAGAAGAGAGGGAGAGAGGTCTTTCCACTATCCACAGTAGCATTATGAAAATAGCGGCTCCCGTGTTTTCTCTGGAATTCTTAATTCTGATAGGAATAAAATGTAGCTCTGAACATTTTAGTATTAGCTATAACCAGCAAAAAGAACACTCCTGGGACAAGATTTGGATCAATTTACCAATTAAAATTCTTAAATGCTTTGAATTATGAACAAGAAGTACATTAGCTTTCAGTTGTAAAAATTTTAATTGTATTTTCCTTTGCCTTAAGAGACAGAATATCATAGTCCCTCTTGACTGTAGTAACTACTCTGTTGCTATTTGGTCCTCTCTCTGCAGCACTCTTCCTGATGTGTTTGTATTTTTTCTTTGTTGGCTATGTAATTCTGCTCTTTATGAAAGTTGGCCTGAAATAGGAAATTTCTGCTCTATGACTAAGCCTGTACGATACCAACCGTACGGTACAGTATTTGCTACAAATGGAACTTTTATTCTTTTTGCAGGACATGCAGAAAAAACACTGTAGTTAATGATGGTCTTGTCATTTTGCTGCCCAGCTGTGGCAGCCAAAGTTAGCTACAGGCTAAATCAGAGCCTAGAGAAACACAAGCTCTGCGGCTTCAGGAAATCTCCGCTCTTGCAGTACCTGTTACCGATACTATAGTTGTTTCAGCAATTTCTAGGTTCCGTCAAATCCCCAGCAAGATACTGAACTTTTGAAGGTGTCATATCTTTGATAAAAGGCAAAAGGTCTGCTGCAGCAGGTGTTGCCTGCTGGGATGTCAAACTAACTGCTTGTCCAAGCCTGTGAGCCTTTGCTTGTTGAATCATACCGCCAAAAAAAAAAAAANAAGGTGTCATATCTTTGATAAAAGGCAAAAGGTCTGCTGCAGCAGGTGTTGCCTGCTGGGATGTCAAACTAACTGCTTGTCCAAGCCTGTGAGCCTTTGCTTGTTGAATCATACCGCAAAAAAAAAAAAAAGGGCAGAAAACCCTGCTGCGAAAGACTTTTCCCTTTGGTCTATTCTTAGAATTGTGGAGGACTCACAAGAATTTTAAAATAGCTTGGATTACTTTCCACTGTGATCTGGGCCACACAGTTTTTACAATTACTAGATTTATGTCCATATTAGAACAGTGAAGTCTGCTGGGAAAAGGCAGCTGAATCACAGCATCAAATTCAACCTTCTTTAGAGTTCAATATATGGCTAGACTCGTAAACGGAGTGTCTGAAGATCTAACTATAGCCGTGGTTTCTAAGAAAGATTAAAAGATGTTCAGAAAAACAAGCATGTTAATCATAGAATGGTAGGGGTTGGAAGGGACCTCTGGAGATCATCTAGTCCAACCCCCCTGCTAAAGCAGGTTAGTCTAGAGCAGGTTGCACAGGAATGCATCCAGGCGGGTTTTGAATATCTCCAGAGAAGGAGACTCCACAACCTCTCTGGGCAGCCTGTTCCAGTGCTCTGTCACCCTCACAGTAAAGAAGTTCCTCCTCATGTTCAGGTGGAACTGCCTGTGTTCCAGTTTGTGCCCATTGCCCCTTGTCCTGTCGCTGGGCACCACTGAGAAGAGTCTGACTCCATCCTCTTGACATCCACCCTTTAGATATTTGTGAGCATTGATCAGATCTCCTCTCAGCCTTCTCTTTTCCAGGCTGAACAGACCCAGCTCTCTCAGCCTTTCCTCATACGAGAGATGCTCCACTCCCCTAATCAACTTTGTGGCCCTAACACATTTTTGTGGCCCTAACACATTTGCTGTGCTAACAGCCTGGTGTGTCTTTCTGTCCACAATTAAGCCACACTAAAGGAAATATAAAACCAGTTCTAGTGCTGGACATACTCATAGCTCAAAGAAAATGATACCGTACATGTGAAGCATTGATCAGAGTCCAGTTCCTCCAAGTATTGTCCTCAATTTGAATGGTGTATGTTGGTTTCAAAAAAGGAGTCACACAACTACTGCAAACCAATCCATGGACCCCTTGGGTACAATGGTAACCAAGTAAGTGGTAACACTTACCTTCTCTCGGGTCTACATCTAGAGCCTGAATGGTAATTAGTTAATAATTACGATAAGAATATATACATTTTTGAGAACTAAGCCGTATACCTCGTATAATCCTTTTAGTAATAGATATGAATAAATAAGAATGAAAAGTCCAAGTCTTAACCTTTCTGGGCTTAAATGAGTATGAAACTGTGTTCTCCTGTGTGAATGAAGCAGGGAGGAAGGCTCCCGGAGAGACAACAGGAATGACAGAATGTGAAAAGAAATTATCAGTTGATGTAGGTATCTACATCTTTGAACTAAATAGAAAGATGAGATCCCTAAATTTTATAATCTTCCACAAAAAGCAGCACTGCAGTATTTTCTCAGAACTAGCACATGCTTATGTGCGTATAAATAATTTCATTGGCAGTTCATGTCTCTAGGCTGGGACAGGGAAGGTATTAATGCCAAACCCACTAGATAATTATTTGGTTGTGAACAAATACTTTTTTTTTTTAAGTAAATGAAAGTGTAACCAGTAATTATCAGTCTTACTGTATTGTTCTGGACAGCAAAAAATGTCTTTTGAGAACTCCATAATAATTAACTGTATGCATAAAAGTACTCTTCTGAGAAATGATATAGTAGTCTATATTTCCTTATAGTACATACGCAAGGTATTCATTCCACCAGCTTCACCTAGCCAAAGATTTGTGTTACAAAGATATACATATAAGATTTATAAGTGCTCCACAGATCTTGTCCTTTTTTGCTTTTTCCATGACAAACTTAAACTACAGCATATTGTCTGATTTTGTAAACGTATAATATTTGCACTGGAATAAAATAATTTAGCAAATACATGCTATGAAGAGAACGATTATCTAGTGTTCAGTGAAATTACTGGATGGCATAGACCTGTTAGATTAGTTTCTGTTGCTGAATTTGCAAAAAGATTGGATTGCTCAGGCTGTCTTGTCTGCTAATGTACTTGATAGATCAATTCGCTCACCTAAACTTCATATAGGTATCAGTACTGAAATGCCCTGTAAATTAAATCTTCAGATTTGCTAGTTCTCACCAAGCCATCAATTTTGGCTGATTTTTTTTCAGTTGAGAAGGTCAATTAGGTTCTAAAGCACAATATTGCTTTCAAAGTTTAGAATACGAAAACATCTGTTTTAATGGTAACAGCAGGTGGGATCAGTGGATGTCCTATGAACTACATAGACAAAATTAATAGTCTTAGTTTATTCTGCTAAAGGGGAATATGTCGAAGGAGCAGCAGCTTTTTAATTCCAGTGATGTTCCCTGGTGGGGATTTTCTTATCTGTAGCTCAGCCAGTCCCCAAATGACTGAGGCTGAGCAAAGTTCTATTTGAGTGAAAGCTGGAAAAAGAGAGATTAAGAGGACTGAAGTATTTTTTTTTTAGCTTGGTTTCTTGTTGCAATGACAGGCTGGCTGGTAAAAAAAAGTCAGAAAATACAAGCCTAGAGATAAGTACAAACAACAGTTCAGTAAATCCGAGTGTGAACATTAGAAAGTCACACTGACTTGCAGCATTAAGCAAAATGTGTGTTTTGCAGTGTTACTCGCTAGGTTTATACACTGTAGCATGCAAATTCTGTACGGCTGTTTATACATCGTTATAAAGAGTGCTGTAAACGTCCTAGTTCAGAATGGAATGGTCTAGTTAGACCTTGCAGGACACGGAGAAGGCAAACGGACAAACCTAATTTTGGAAAGGCAGACAGATTTGGTGAAGGGAGAGTCTGCTTTACACAAGGAGTTGGGATTATTCTGCTTTTACCTCTGATTCGTCTTCCACATCTTCTAAGACCTCTATATCCAGGATATACACAGCTCTCTTATGAACCGTGCACCTTTCCACTGACAAAGAGTTCTTGTATCTCTGCAGATCAAGTTTTTGTGCTTTAAGAGACCACAGAAAACTGTACTTGGCAAGAAAATGAATGATCTGGAGGAAAGTTAACTTTCTCAGATAATAATCTTTAACCCTGCAATGGTTTCTCTGGAGGAAAAAAAAGATAAAACGAGAATGTACTGTAAAAATAGATTAAATCTTTCGCACTATTTCCCTGTTTTTTAATCCTGAACGTGAACGCAGAGAATCAGAAATGGGGAATGTTGCTCACCGGATTCTGGAAATTAGATGGCTGTATTTTACATGTTCGAACATAGTTATTTCCCAATTTGCTACTAGGACCTTCTTGAAAAACTTCTTGAAATTCCAATAGTTCTAATCACAAATGTTAGCTACAAAGACTGGGATGTGATGGTTTATAATATAACATGATTATTTTCAAGTGAAATTACTTTTGATCTGAAATGCTACTGTACCCAGGGTTAGTTACAGGCTTTATTCTCAAAACATTGTGGTCTACTGCAAGCTACCAGATGTTTTTATCTACTCCTGCATTTCTGGGCTCTCTCAAGGTGCTTGCCTGTATGTTTAACCTTACTTCTAAACTACCAACATCTCCTGTCTCTTAATTTCACCTGTTGATCATGAAGGAAACAGATAACCTGACAGTGGCCACCTGCAACGGGACCAACAGAGAGAAAGTAGTTACTAATAGCAAACAGGTGTTTGCTGTTTCCTGTTTATCTTGGTGAAGTGATACCTCTCAGCAAGGCTTGCTCCAGAGAATAAAACCTCCTGCCCTGGCTGGGCTGCTTGCTTCTCAGCCCTTGCATGTGCTGTAATTGTAAGCTAATAGCTGGAAAATGAAGTAGGCTCTCCTACTTTCTCCCTAATCCGAGAGAAAACTGATCTCCAAGATGATGCCCTGGAAAGCAGAAGAGTAAAGTATGCCCCTGTGAAGCCATTACCTTATTGCTAATCTGCATTTAATGTCGTTGGTCTCTTCTCTGGCTGTGGTACATGCTGTTTGCTTTGTTATCAGAGGATCAAGGTGTGCATCACGCTGAGGAAGCCCAAATGCTGCTCTTTGACCGTACCTTTCCTATTTCATAGAATCATAGAATCATAGAATGGTAGGGGTTGGAAGGGACCTCTAGAGATCATCTAGTCCAACCCCCCTGCTAAAGGAGGTGCTTCTAGAGCAGGTTGCACAGGAATGTGTCCAGGCGGGTTTTGAATATCTCCAGAGAAGGAGATTCCACAACCTCTCTGGGCGGCCTGTTCCAGTGCTCTCTTACCCTCACAGTAAAGAAGTTCCTCCTCATGTTCAGGTGGAACTGCCTGTGTTCCAGTTTGTGCCCATTGCCCCTTGTCCTGTCGCTGGGCACCACTGGGAAGAGTCTGACCCCATCCTCTTGACACCCACCCTTTAGATATTTATAAGCATTAATCAGTTCTCCTCTCAGCCTTCTCTTTTCCAGGCTGAACAGAC
>VZSC01004443.1:240063-255191 GCA_013398225.1 Steatornis caripensis
AGAATTTAGAAACAAATAGCCTAAGAAATTCTACTGGCTTCTTGCCAAGGAAAATCTTTGAGCCTTCCTATTTCGTGTCTGTATTTAGTAGATGAGTTGCAGTTCTTCACAGTTCTTGTTTGAATTGTGTTTTCTGCTGTGAAAGTGCTTGGCACTTCCAAAAAATAGTACTTCCTAGTCTCTTGGTGTTCCTGACCATGGCATGTGTTGAGTTGCACCTGTAGATATTCAAGGCAAAAATAAGATTTTCCTTTTCAGTTTGCAGCATTGATTCGGCAACCCTAAGAACATGAAAAACGTTCTTTCTGTACATTAACAGTAAAGTTTTCTAATTTCCTCTGGAACAGAGTGAAAGGAGTTAAGTTGCATAATGGTTTCTCAGACAAAACGGAGACCCTCAGGTCTCAGCTGTGAATCCTCTCTTGCCTGCAGTTCCGATGATGCACTTCCCTCTTGGATACTACAGTGACTGTAAAAGCTGATGATCCTTCTTAAAGTGAGAGCACCTCTGGTTACGCACAAAGTAAATAAATACGAGTGGGCAAAAGGAAAGTTATGTTACATTTATCTTGTATCTCTGTAGTCAACTGAAGGCAGAAATTCTGTTCTTTGGAAGATTTGGCAGAAAGAAGCAGACAGAGCTTCATCTTAGGGCCTCTTTCGAAGAGATAATACCATTTCATAGACTTGCATGATACCATATGTATGCAGAGAAAGAATCAATACCATTAAACACTGACAAATATTTTTACAGTACTTTTTACAGTTAGAATTTTTAGTTCAACAATTTTAATGAAGTATTGCTAAGCTTCACTATAAGCTTGCTCTCTTGCTGTTGCTATATATTTCAAATATTCAGTATTGACATAGTAACTGCATATATGGACTGAGATGTATGTTCAACACTTTAAAATAAGACCATAAGGAATTTAACAGTATTTTCTAGCTGAGTGCTTGCCCAAGTAAGGACCAGCTATGTATTTTCTATCCTTTATTTAAAAAAACCCAACCAACTCTTTACAACAAAAAACCCTCCAATCAAAACCAAACCCTGCAATGAGGGATTCATAATCAGTCTGTGCAATCTATTCTCTTACTTCAGTGTTTTCTCTTAGAAAGATTTTCCTAATGCCTGACCTGAAACCTAAGTGCAAGTATGATCCCTTTCTTTTGGTGTCTTGTGAACATTGACAAGAGTTTAATTTGGTTTCTTCTTGTAGCTTTCTTTGTATTTGAAGACTCTCGTGCGGTCCCTTCTCCTCAAATCCTGCCTGTCCAGATAGGGACTCTCATCTTAGTGCCTGTCCACATAGCAGTCAGTTCTTGGTTCCTGTGAGCTGTAACAGTGTACAAAACGATCTGTCAATACACTATTGTTCCAGCATCCGATTGTTCTATTCCTAATGACCAACTAGGTAGCATCTGAGTTAAGTATATTAGTTCTGCTGTCAGTTTAAAGAGTAATGGAGTGAAAAATGAAGATAAGACTCTTGCTTTCTCTCCTAAATATCAGCTGCTTATATTCCCTGTATTTATTGAATGAAGAAGTTTGCACAGAAGTTCTGAGTTGGCTACAACCTGACGGCAAGCTGTTATGTTGCATTTCTTCTACAGCCTGACTCTCAGATTTTTACCTAGAGACGTTTTGAAAATCCTCTGTGGCCCTGCCTTAAGACAGTACAAAAATATCTTCAAATTTCTGGCATAAATCAATCTGATAAGAATGTTATTACAAATAACCATATCATAACAGAACATGTGTTGGTGTTTCTACAGTACTGGTAGCTTTCCATCAAGCACAACCCCCCTAGTCTTCTGCAAAAATGATATTAACACCCTTATGTACGTTCATCTGAGTCTGGTAATAGTAACAGTTGCGAATTTGCCCCAGGAAGGAATTTACCAATTTCATGGAAATATGTTCTTATCATGGTGGAAAGACTTGCCTTTAGTGGAGGATTTGAAGGATAAAAAGCAAAAATATTATGGAGTTTTTTGTGCTGTCATACTAATAGACTTTTCTCTAATTTTTGTTTATAGTTAGTATTTTGCAGAGCTTGAATACAAATGTAAGACTCCTTTTACTTAAATGGGTAGAAACTTTATATTCTTGACGCTTGTCTGGAAATCTAATTCTGTGTGCATTTGTAATTTGACTTAACAGTATTCACTTGTTTGAAAAGGCCACAGCTCCAGACCATCAGTTGCATTTCTGTGGGTTGTTAACAAAACAATAATACACATGACAAAGATGAGCTTGTGTTTGACCAGGTTATTCTGTTCCTTGCTATCTAACAGCATACTGAGAATTGCTGTGAAACTGTCTAGCAAGCACAACCACCATTTGGTTAATCAGTTGAGAGTAAACAAAGAAGGAAAACTGCTATTTGGCATTTTTCAGAATGGACATTTCTTCCTAAATCTGTCTGACTTGGCAATGGTTCTCAACATACACGTTTCTAGGAAAAAAACGACGTGTCTGCCTCGGGAGGATGCAACTTCCCCAGTGGCTTCAGCCTTCTCCTGGGAGGCTTTTGTTGTGCTGTTTGGTATCCCATTAGTCTTCAGCATTCTGGTCTCTTCTATTTTCCGATTTACTTATTTTTAAATAAAAATTGCACTGCTACCTCACTTGAAAGTAAAAAAGACATTCTAGGCAAGTGGTGCTCACAGCAGCATTTGCAGTTTACTGCTTCCAGTGACCTGACTTCTGTGTGGTATGAAAAGGGAAGTATCGCTTGCTCTGTTACATTTTCTGTTTCATAAACTGCATTCTGTATGTGGTGTCCTCTCTGCTCTGCCGTGATAATCTCCTGGGCTGCTGAAGAGAGCTATATATTAGGGAAATAATGATCTCAATGGGTGGGCGGAGAAGAAAGTGCTACTTTGGTGTTCTTTTCCCCCAGATTTGCTGAGAGAGCTGCTTGCGCAGAGCACTGCTTACAGGAGTGCTCCTTGCTCGTCATGATGAAAGTAGACTTGTGCCCTGCTTACCCTGTGGCTGGGCTCTCTGTGGCTGCTGCAGCTGTGAGACTGGAGGAGGGTAAGCTGGCTCCCTGGGCTGGCAGCTGTGCTGATGGCAAAATAGAACCAAATGGTATTATTGCCTTCTGTGTTGTTACCAGGGGGCATTAGTACAGCCCCCAAACTTTTTGAAATTAAATTGACTAGAGCCTTCTTGTTTAGCAGCTATGATATTTCTTCCATTTGCATGCAATAAATTTCCCTTTTGACTGGAACAAATTATGTAGCTCTCACTGCAAAGAGAAATGAAAGAAATGCCAGGGCTATCACCCAAGGCGGAATTCAATTCTTACCTTTTCTATTATGTAAATGTGAAGCAGAACTATTATCTCTTTGATGGAGGCTGTACTTACTGAACATAAAGTAATACAGTTCAAGTGAAATCGTTAATGGTTTTATATAGAATTACTGGTAGGGAAAATAACCTTTTTGCGAAAATATGACTTACTAAAAGATGATTCTCACCTTCAGACAGCAGTATAGTTACTGTTGTTATATACTGAAATAAATAGTTTTATATTCTTTTTTGCTCAGAGTATACAGTTTTAAACCCAATTGTTCACATTACCTAGCAGATATGCATCTTTCTTGTGGATTATGTCTTGA
The DNA here is from genome assembly GCA_013398225.1 of Steatornis caripensis. NCBI lineage: Eukaryota > Metazoa > Chordata > Aves > Caprimulgiformes > Steatornithidae > Steatornis > Steatornis caripensis. The sequence goes on from VZSC01004443.1 coordinate 243,694, forward strand.
AAGCCTAATGCTACATATATATATGGGTTCTTCTAACACTAACGATTTCTAGAGGGAAGTCTTAGGTAGTTAAATGTATTACTCATTATTTTCCAGCATCTTTGCCTTTCCACTTCATGTCGTGATTATTTGGATCTGCTGTGCTCCTAACTACAGCAATGTAACTGTTACATGCTTTAAAGCATTCACTATATGCATCTAAATACTATCACAGAGAAAAAACCCCAGACTAAATCTTTGCTAGAGAGTATTCACCCATTCATATTTGTCAGGCATTATATGCAAGTTTCCAAAAATTTTAATAAGAGTAAATATGAGTCAGTTGGATAAATTTTGAATGTTCTCAACACTTTCATTCTTGGGGAGGTGAGTGTGGGATATGGAGATATTCTCTGATAATAAACTATTTTTCAGTATTTTCTCTGTATTTTGGCATAATCCTTGTACTAAGCCAGCAGGATGATTCTGTTCTGAACTTGACTGGCAGTTTATTCTGTTTAATCAACTGTCACAAGTTAGGCATTTCATTTTCTGTAAACCTGAGTCCTTTTCACATCTGTCAATAAGCTCTTGTCATTTTTTTCATATATATATTTATATCTTGCTCTGAGAATTTTAAAAGACACAGTAGTACAAAAGAAGGTGATGTGCCTCAAATAATCCTGGAAGAGGAAAGAATTAGCTTAGTTTGGGGCAGATTCTTGTGACGGCAAGCACTTCAGAAGAAATTTATGCACTCTTCCCGACACTCTCTCTTCTGCCTAGTACATGACTTTGAAAATATTGGATTATCATTAATTTTCTTGTGCATGTAGATAATCAAGAAACTATGCACTTAATCCGTAATCTGAACTGCATTAACAGTATATATATCAGTGCATAACCAACACTGAAGATTAGACAACTCTAAAGTACCTCACATCTTCTGCTTTATTTTGCTCCAAATCTACTGATCTATTCACCCCCCTCCACCCATGGTCCTCCGGTCTGACAAAGGTAAGGCTCTGGGTGAGTACACTGAGAAATCAGTGCCCGTTTCTTTCTGAAGCTAACTAGAGAGACAAAGATTTGGTCTTTTTCTGTGCAATGAAAAATGAAAATCTGGCTCTTCCTTTGAGGCTATAGCATTGATGGCAAATTATCTTTTCAAGAATAGGAATTAATTTTAAGAGAATGAATGCATACACCTAAACATGCACTTCAAAAGATGTCTAAGGAAAGTGATGAGAGGAATTAATTTCATTGTAGGTGGCCAATGCTTTTTAAATAAACAAACTCCTGCAGTTATTTCCCTTTGAAACTGAAGTATATTTGAACTTCTTGAGAAGCAGAGGAAGAAGATTGAAACAAAATCATGTGTATATGATGAACAGTGTGAATTTCTCACATCTCCTTTTTTGTAAGCATGAATGACTCCTTTCTTCTAATTGCTTTGGTTCTATCCTTTAGGAAATGTATGGTATGTCAAAGCAAATTTCATTCTTTTTCAAAATCCTTCTTTTATATTTATATATATATATAAAAAGCTACTATCTCCCTGATTTTATTAGTTTCCCTACTTGACCCTGGTTGCAAAGATTTATTTTTCTAAAATAATACATAAATAACAAAAATAAAATTCTTTTCATTCCTACCTCATGCACAGAAGTTCACGCTTCTGCCAAGCCTGCTATTGCTCCCTGGTTTTAATGAAGCCATGCATGATGCTACAGTTGTCACAATACAGCACCTTAGAGATACAACAGTGTTATAGACTGAAAGGGGGCGAGGTCACATAATCAAATATCAATGTCTGCCCACTAACATAACACAGCCTGCCATCATGGATAGATATATAAGCCAGGCATTGTTTATGCTTACTCAGAAGATACCCAGTCTGGATGGTTTATTGTCTTCCTAGCGTATTAAACACTTTTGCTAAACGTGCTAGGGATGAAAACAGACCTCTAGTTGTACATAATGTGACCAAATGTATTCCAAACAATGATATTTTTTTTTCCTTTAGGAAGAATTATTTTCCATCCTCATAAGTTATTACATGCTAGCTGCCAGTATTTTTTTTCCAAATTATGAGTAAAGACAATATTGGTGGAACATAGTATGTGTGGTCAAAAAAGGTGCTGTAATATATCCTTATGCTGTAGCAATGCACAGGACCAATTTAAATCCATATGCACTTGTGTATGTGATCTATTAGGTGGTGTTGGAGAAAGTATAGAAAATATTGGGAACTGGAGAAAAAAATGAAAGAGATTAAGAGAATTTATTTAAATGAAAACTAAATATATTCAACTGTTTTTACTATTGTTCCAAGAGTGTAATGACTGTTTTCACTAACTTACTTCTAATGTATACAGTCTACTATAAAGATTAGTGATGAAAAGAATATATGAGTGTCAGCTGGTAAGTTCACCTATGCATACCGTCTTGCCAATGATTTGGGAGGCTGCTAGTGAAGAGAAAAATTACAGAAATGTGAGACCAAATATAGACAGAATCAGTGAAAAGGTCCTTTTCGGTATTTCTGCTCAGATTTATTGTTATTTTATTCTCCAGTTACGTATGAGGGGGGCCTCAAAATTTCATGGATCAAAATCTTTGTGTCTCTTATGAGGAGATGTATTCTTTCCAAGCCAGAAGCCCAACAGTGTCAGGTACCATGCAATTCAAATACAGAGATTATTTTGACTTTAAGTACTGATAGTCCAGATGGACAAGGCAGAACACAATGTTCAGAAAGTAAAGGAAAACTTCTTCCAATGTATATGAAAGGAATGAGCCTTTATCTATATTGTGATAGTGTATGAAACTAAACCATGCCAACGCCTCTGAAATTTTCCAGTGAGTTTATGTTGCTATGATGTCTGTGTACTTTTGCCTTCTGTTGAAGGAGCTTCACCAGGTCAAATAGTTGTATTATCTTATGTAAAACTTTGACATTTATACATGTTACATTAAAAGGATAGTGCTTCATATGCCTGTTTAATCTAGTTTATGTATTTGCATATAGAATATTGCTTGCAATTTACATAAATAAACTACATTATGTACGCAACAGTTGAGAACATGGTGGTGTGTTTGCTTAGAATAAAATAGTATCTGACTATATACGTGATAAAGAAATAACATACAATTATTGTTATTTCTAAGAAGTTCCTGAAAATATTTTTCAGTAATTTCTGCTCTATCTCCATGAGAACCTATGTTCTTCCTTAGAAGTACGGAAGGACTCCAAGCCACATAACGCTGCCTGTTCCCGGACCAGTTAGTACTCTTCCAATGACAGCAAGAGCAGGAGCTCCTCCTGAATTTTACATTACTGTAAAAAAGAAATGTGAAAGGAGCTGCCTTGTATTAGTTGACTTGTATTTACGAATACAAGTAGTAGGATAGTATGCAATGTTTCAATGCAATGAACAACAACAACAACGTGTTGAATAGAGACACTTGTTTCCCAAAGCAGAAGGAAAACAAGATGAATTGTTACCATCCTAACTTATCTTCTGCTTTAAACTTGAGTTGCAAAACTACGTGTTTCCATTTGGTCACAGCAGATTGTAAAATTTTAGTGTTCCGTATCTCTGTGGTGCACGTAACAGAAAAACTTGACTAAATTACATCTGGCTTTAGGTTGTCACACAGACTACAGCTAATGAGAGAGCTGGCATTTCAGCTTAGTGAATGCTTTTAAGCAGATTTCTTCCTTATTTTGGTAGATACAAGGTAACATGCCTTTTAGAGCTGTTCAGCTTAACTGAAAAATGCATTAGCCTGTGCATATCCTATTTCATATCCCATGCATAATAATTGATGTCATTGCATGTTAAGTAGGTAGGCCATTTATGAAGTATGTGCATCAGAAAATTGCAGTTTGAGTAATTAAATTAGGTTTGGAATTTTTGCTCTCTGTTTGCCGTGTAAGGATTCGTTCAAGTACTTGACAAATACTGTACTGTCATAGGAATTAACACCTTATACGATTCTGGAAAAACAGTTGAGAGAGCTGTAAATCTAATCAGCATGCCTGCTGCAAGACTGTTATCTTATTAGCCCTGTGTGACATCTTCCTGGCTGTATGTTCATACAGGAGATTGGTCATGCTGTAAAGAAATCCTCATTTATGCTCATGTGTACAATCATAAAATCTTGTAGTGTTGGTATAATGGTAAAGCTCTGGAATTATCTTTGTTCTATATTTTTGAAAAAATAATAATGAAACATGAAATGGAAATCAGTGATGGCATTATTCAATGTCTGTCTAATTAAAAAGTGTGATCTGCAAATAAATTGCAGATTTTTTTGAGCCTTTTGTTTAATGCCTGGCCCTTCATTTTCTGCTGATTTCTTATGTGGAATTCTGCTTTGGCAAAAGTATTTTAGAAAAAACAGCATATTTTGGCAAACTGGTTTGACTTTTTTAATGAAAAAGCCAGATTTTGTAAAAGAGGTGTTGCTGGGTTTGTTGAGTAGTCACACAGTTTTATCTCGCGCAGATAGAGTGGGGGTTGCAGTCTGACAACCACATCTAGAGGAGCTCCATACTATTTGATTCTTTTCTTTTTNTATTTTAGAAAAACCAGCATATTTTGGCAAACTGGTTTGACTTTTTTAATGAAAAAGCCAGATTTTGTAAAAGAGGTGTTGCTGGGTTTGTTGAGTAGTCACACAGTTTTATCTCACGCAGATAGAGTGGGGCTTGCAGTCTGACAACCACATCTAGAGGAACTCCATACTATTTGATTTTCTTTTTCCTCTCTGTCTACTTTTGTTTCTAATTTTCCTCTAAGCAAACCTGGACAGATTTGATCTCTTGATTCCTTTGTACACTTCACCTAAGTGAGCAAGACGATTGCTATTGTATGTTTTACATGCATCATAAGACTTGCCTAGGTTGTTCACATCACTTCTCGTACCTAAGACTGAAATTTCTTATGTCTTCTGCCATCATTTAATTTCAAGTGACATTAAGTTTAATTCCATCTCTGAACTAAAAGGGCATACGGAAAATATTTTCTACTATGTTAGGTGTGGGAGAGAGCAAGATTCTAAAAATTAAGGTTTCTTTTAAGCAGCAAGTTCGTGGAAAGACTAGACAAACACCAAATCTAAGAACGGCATGTTTTTTCCAGAGATCTTTTCATTTTAAAGCATCTATGTACGACTGTCTGTATAAATAGAAGTTTACATCTGTGATGAGATCACAGAAATGATCTCATTTCAAAATTTTTCTAACTCTCAAGCAAGTATTTTAAATCTATTTCCACCTAGTTTTCCAAAATGTGCCCTAGGTAGCTCAGGTAACCAGGAGTCCTACAGTTTGCCAAGACACTACTTCTTTACAGCCTGCCAGACCAGCCAGCAAAGAGATCCTCGAGGCCTTGCACATAAATGTTTTGAGCGCTGAAGAAGCCGTGGGCACTGGCATTGTGTGCACAATGAATTTTGACTGTGTGATGCAGAATATTTTTTTTTCCTGCATATGCAGTACACAGACATTGTGCATATGTACATTGGCAGCTACCCAAGGGAACTGTGGCAAAATAGCAAAGTAAATGAAGNTGTGATGCAGAATATTTTTTTTTTCCTGCATACGCAGTACACAGACATTGTGCATATGTACATTGGCAGCTACCCAAGGGAACTGTGGCAAAATAGCAAAGTAAATGAAGATTTACAATTTGCATATCATAACCAAAATCATAAACCGAAATGCTAAACTTGGATACTGCTGTAAAAATGTGATTTATAATGAAATTCTTGGCAGATGTTCCAGTGATCACAGAAAAATCCAGTAAGACGTTGGATGAGACCTGGATTTACTTCCTTCTTCTCTTTGGGATGAGATTGCTTCTCTCAACTTCTAACAGTGTGTTTTAACCAGCTTGGAATACTGGCTACCTGCACAGGGCGTATGCTTACCAAAAAAAAAAAAAAAAAAAAANAAATGTGATTTATAATGAAATTCTTGGCAGATGTTCCAGTGATCACAGAAAAATCCAGTAAGACGTTGGATGAGACCTGGATTTACTTCCTTCTTCTCTTTGGGATGAGATTGCTTCTCTCAACTTCTAACAGTGTGTTTTAACCAGCTTGGAATACTGGCTACCTGCACAGGGCGTATGCTTACAAAAAAAAAAAAAAAAAAAAACCCTGAGCAAACCCCTAAAACACCAAAAGCTAACAACAAAACCCTCTTATTTGATAGATTTCAAGGACTGGTAGACAGATACCTCATCCTGAGTGATCAGTTACCAGCCTGCTGTGTCCCTCTTAATTTTTTAAAATGTTTGTTTTTTTTTCTCTCCATTTTAAATGGATCAGTATTAATAGGATGGAGATACTTTCTGGGATACCCACTAGAGTCCTTGCCAAAATGTTTGTGGGAGAACTGGAAGACCTAAGCTTCAGTATTCTTTCTTTCTGGTTGAGAGCAAGGATTTGGTTAGGATTTCTTATGCCTAAAGCATTGACTATTGGGTAAAGGTCAGTAAGAACACTAGCCTTATCAGTCTAGCTAGCCTTTCAGAAACTTACTCAAAGTTAATAAATGCAAATCATTCCACAACTAGTTTTAGGTGTTTTCATAATCTGCTTCTCAAATAGTCAACTTCTGTTATGCCTATATATTGACTCTTACTAAAGAAAAAGATATTTTTTTTTCAAATTGCTGTGTGATGAGAATTCAGCTCTTCTGGATGAGGTGAAATATGCCATTTAATTTGGGTTTGTGTACTCTTTGGCTTTACTCTATGTCAATGTAGGAAATCTAACTTTATAATGCAAAATTGGGTTAGTCTAGAAAACGTGTACTAATGAAAACTTTAAGCTCTTATTATTATGAAGTTATGTTTCAGTTGGTACAAAGCTACATTTTCAGCAAGGAATTACTTGAAAAATTGTATTGTATTAGTAAAATTTAAAGTTAAAACTTTTGCAACTGTTAGCTAATTAACAGACTATGCTTCAGTGATGAGCTAGTTAAACAGCACACAGCTTAATCTTAGCTTAGGTGTTCACTCTATCAAATTACACCTAGAGCTGATGTGGGCATAGCATGTGTTCTCTTTCTGATCTTCAACTTTTAATTGAAGATTGGTGTTTTTACTCTTGGGGTTTTTGGTTTAGTTTGGTTTTAAAGGGAGATTATTGCAGCTCTGATCTATGAGGTTGTTCTAAAGCCATATCTTTACACTAATATTAATAACTTCTCTCATACTGTGCCAAGTATGCTATATTGCTGAGCAGAGACTCTGGAACTCTTTCATCAGAATTTAGTTAATCTCTTTCCCTGAATTTCACTCTCTTGCAAAGTGTGTTTCCTTTCCTGCTGAATGCATAGAATCATAATTTCATTACTGATCTGTCCTTTGGAGAAATAAACTCTAATAAGTGGAAGATAAAGATATTTGGGATAGAAACTGAAGAATATGAACATGTACACTTGTTTTTGCTAATTGTTTAATGCAATTTTTGTCTAAGTTAAATGAACTTACTTCATTGAAATTGTAATAAACCTCCCAACTCAGGAGAACATGAAAAAGGCCACAGGTGTTTTTATGACACCCTTCTGTTATAAGGCAATTCAGTGTAGTAGCTTCTAGACTTACAGGACCATGTACATCTTGGCATTCAGGTGAACAATAAGATACGGCAACAGGCTTACCGCTTCAAGACTGGTTTCACAGCTGGGGATGCAGAGCTGTGCATGTAAGCATCTGTATAACAACTTACTAAAAATTCCATGGAAATTTCTGATCTTGGTAACTAAAGAAAATTAACTTGAAAGTTTGAAGTGCCAGACTACGTACTTCAACTAAATTTTATGGTTTTCACACTAATCAACCTACTAATCACCTATCATAAATCTTAGGCAGATTAAAGTCTCCTCGTTTTTACAAAGTTGTTCTCTGTGGCAGTTTTGTTAGATACATCAGACAACTTCGTGACCATGTTCTGTGCCCAAGCACAGAAATTTGAAGCTCTCTTGTTTCTCTATTAAAGGTCTTTTTTCTTACCATGGATTTATAGAGAATCAAACATTTGATATTTATGACCTTTTCATGACCTGCAGCCTTCAAAGAGTCGTAGGTGTTAAGGAGAGGGGCTATTCCAGAGAGCAGGGAAAAGAACCAGAACCTGGTTTGCCTGTTCCCCATTACAGTGAGCTAACAGCTAGGCTAAAATCACGTTTCTCTCATTTAGTGACAGGATAGCTCCTCTTTTTCCTCAAAGTAGCCTAAAGCCCTATGATTAGGGTTGTTCAAGGTAAAGGAAAGGTAGACAGACTGGAATTCCTTCTGAAGAGCAGGGTGAACTGGACTCCCACTTAGTGAATAATCAAACCATTTGGTTTCAATGCAAAAGGTAGCTGTGATCTCTTCATTCATCCTGTGTCTTCAAAAGTTGTGTTGGAATTAAGATAATGTTAGGCATATGGATGATTAGCTCAGTTTAGGACAGGTGTCTAACTTACTCTTGAGTTAGGTGCTTAAGCTTTGGTGAAATGAATCTCAAAAATGGTGATGGTTAGTCCCAAATGGTAGGAGGAGTGTACTGTTCCTGCAAGACTTCCCCTTAGAGGCTTATATTTTTCTGTTCAATAACAGTGAAATCAAGGACCTGACTTTGAATTTAGTTAACTACAGCAGCTATCTTTTACTGTTTGTGTCAGCAATGATGTCCTTTTTTGAAATGGCAGCATGTTACTACCAGTCAAGGACTTAACATTGTGTAACACAGCACAAATATAAACTATATGCTACAAAAGTGATCGTGGTGTAAATTCAAAGTGCCCAGTTGCCTATGCGTTATCGGCTTGTGTTTGGAAAACTTACTGCTGAGTAAGTGGGCATTTTGCCTTGAGAAATGTGCAGTAGCACAGGAACAGTGGTGCTAAAATACATGCATCGTATTTATGTTCTTTTATTTTTTGCTGATGAAGGTTGTATTTATTTATTTAATAATATATAAATTAATGGTAGAGTAATTCTTGATACAGATGGTCATCTGTGCCCCTCTCCTTTCCCTAGCCCCAGTGAAAAGATAGTGTTATATCGTACACTGAATCTTACTCATTTGAATTGTTGCATTATGAGTAATGTAGCAAATGTTTGTATTAAAGTTCATAATTTAACTTGAAAAAAGAATGCTAACTTTTAAAGAGAAAATTAAAAAGCCTATATAACAAAACCAGGAGGTAAAAAATTTGTAATAATTAAAAAAAACCACCAACAAAACAGAATGGTGTGGTTTTGATTTTTAGCATATTTTTTAAGCTTTTCTGCATCTTTCTTTGTTTTGATGGCTTGCTGCCTCTTCAAGCTGTTCTTATGTCAAATCTGAATACTCTTCATTAGGTTTTTTCAGTAGACTTGGAGGGCTCTTAATCGTACTTTAGAAGTGTTTTTTCCCACAAATGCTCTGTTACAGAGATTATTTTCACATCTGGTAATTGTCCAGCACATTTAAATTGATATGAAGAGATATATTGCTGTTATACTTTTAACCTGATTGCATGCATTTCAGCATTTCTAATTGCTACCCCTGAGAAATTTGCCTCCTTGTAATGTATATCAAGAACTTTTTTAATTTGGGAGTGACTCTCACAGCCTCTTTATTTGACTATTTCATTTTGTATTTTGTGTCATATTACTGGGGGTGTGTGTGTGTATATCTATCTATCTATCTATCTATCTATCTATATCTTTTCTGAGCCCAAAAGGCTGAGAGAAGTTTCTGAGCTGATGCCTCAGGAGCCCCCTGTGAGAATGCCATTACAACCTCGACCATGCATTTCTTTTTAGTAATTTTGATAACTTTTCAGCACCAGGTAGTTTGCCAGCACTGATAAAAAAAGTCTTAGCTCCCAGGGTTATCTTGAGATTGAGGAGCCAGGAGATAACTTTTCTGTGAGCATTTGTTTTAATCTGAACCATGAGTACAAAATGCTTGTACTCCTAGGAGAAAGGAGAACAGTGTCCTGATAGAAAATAACCAAAGACGTGAACAAAAAACACCCCCCCAAACCCCAAGCAAAACTGGATAGCGATTATTAAGTCTCAGAAGAAGCTTGTTATTCTCTAGTTTGATCAAATCTGGAATGTGATTTTACTATGTAGACTCTTATCAGAAATCAAATCAATTTATTCAGTTTTCAAGATTTTTATAGCAGAGGTTTAACAGAGTATGGTAGCTGCTCTCTAATGATATTTATTCTTCAAGAATATGTAAACCAATATCTAGTGTCTTAGAAACATTACTAAAATGCTTTACTATTTTAATCCAGTTATTAGAAACATCCTAACTTTATGGTTCAGTTTAATCATTATGTTATAATGTATTGGATGTTGTAAAATAAAGAAGTTGCTTTAATAAAAACATGCAAATATAAGATTGTAATTTATTAAACATACACTGAAATGACTGACTAAAATATGAATTTGGGTCTGTTCACTTTATTGTAGCCTTAGGCAAATAGCTTTACATTTGAAACAGAAACTTGCACCCTATCTCTCTGTTGGTCTGGTTTTGGTACCTAAGAAAGACTGGTTGATACTCCGAGGCACAGGATTAATTTGAATTGTTGGACTTTGAGGCTTGGATGCCTATCAGGAAAGGAAACTAGCCCTTTACCACTGACTAGAACTACTCTGAGCTTTTCTGCAGACGTATCTTTCTTATTTAGCACTGGAGCATAGATAACCTTAAAGATCCAGCACTCTCACAAGATACTTAGGATATATAATGATGCATATGACCAATTCTCAAAAGGGCAAAATAAAGTGAGTGACTAGACTACTACTTAATCTTTTATACTCTACCTTTTCATGACTCTCTGTGTATAGCAATCAGAATGGAAGAGAATATCCAAGTCACCTGCTCCTCAGATCAGAAGGTGATTGTGGCTTTCAGTAGATATTAAGCAGCCACAGCACTGCCTGGTCAGAAAGAGCAAGTGTACTAGCCTTTTACTTCTTGAAGATCTTGGGTTTCATCAAACGCTAAGATTTGAAACCTGGAAGACAATGCTGTTGCTTCCGTGTGGAACCACATCACAAACTGCCTTGCCACATAATGCTGTATCATTCATCATAAGATCTCTTCAGAGGAATCCAGGAGTGGAGTATCAAGGCAACAATACAGGTGAGTGATAGAGCGCCAGCCTCAGAGATAGAAAGCACTTGTACTTTGCCATTGAAAAGGAAATTAATTTCTTCATTTTCTTGAAGTTATGCTTTTAATTGCTTTTGCAAATAAAACCAAATAAATGCTCGGTCAGGAATAATGTAATATAAAGCTTCTTCCTAAATCTGAACAAATGCAAACGTTTATGGAGTTCACAGAACCACAGAAAGGTAGGGGTTGGAAGGGACCTCTGGAGATCATCTAGTCCAACCCCCCTGCTAAAGCAGGTTAGCCTAGAGCAGGTTGCACAGGAATGCATCCAGGCGGGTTTTGAATATCTCCAGAGAAGGAGATTCCACAGCCTCTCTGGGCAG
>VZSC01004443.1:265037-283536 GCA_013398225.1 Steatornis caripensis
AAAACAAAACAAAACAAAACAAACCCAAACCAACCCTTCCTCCCCCCACCATGGTATCACAACACTCGTGGTACTTCATAGTTTCAGCACAACAATTCTAAGGAGCTATTTAGATAAAGAGATAGTAATGTCTTCATTTCATGGCTTCAAAAGTAAAACAGATGAAATTATTTCTTTGCTGTACTGCTTTGGAGTACTGAAAAAAAAATCTGAATTTCAGTAATGCACTCAGGCATTTAACCACTTATTCTCCTGATATAGGTCTATTTTATTCTCTGTACTTCTTCTCTTTTACTCAGTCTACAATACTTCTAATTTGCGTTAGAATTTCATGTTATTTTAAAGATAATCTTAAGTATTTTGCTAATCTGTGCACTCCTACAGGATACACTGGTGCTTCACAATGAATAATATTTTACTATTAAAAGAAAGGGGAAATAGGTTTCACAAGAAATTTTAATTCCAGCTGTAAATGAAATTTGTGTGTTTGTTAGTCTTATTCGTCCTAATTTAGAATTTGCAGGGTTTTAGTTTAGGTGGCTACTCTTTGGTTAGCATGTTTTTACTTTCTCATTGCTTTCATTGATTCCTTTATTAACTATTTTTATCATTTGTTTTGATTGCTTAGATTATATGAAGCTGTATGTGATACCATGAAAGGTCTCATGGCATCTCCCCATTTATACAACAGTTTTCACACTATCTTTGAATCATATAGTTGTGTCTGAAGCTACTGAGGATAATGGGAATATATATCTTGCACTCTTAATTAATGTAGTAGCCTTATGGAAAGTATTCACAGTAGTTCCAGGATTTAAGGTGAGGCTGTTTTCCAGTTTTAGCGAATAGGCCTAATTGTTGTGGGGCTTCAATACGCTAAGTAACTCTGACTTGTATTTGAGTTTAATAGTAAAAGCTACTACTTGGTTAAATTATTGAATCCATGAATTCTGAGAAGTTCTAGTCTGCAGCAGAGGTTCACTGCTTCTTTCTTTTTGATTCTAATTACTCACACTAGTGTTTATTAATCTCATGCTACTTTCTCAAGCCTGCACTTACGTCTCTGATAACAGTTGCTCTAGATGTTTCACAGACCTGAATTTTATGAATTTAAATTGATGCTTCATATTTTGATAAAACCAGATTTATGAAATGGCTGAAAGCCTGGAATTAACTTGATTAGCAAAATAGAAATATTAGAGTTGTCTTATTTCTTTTGCAGTTCAGGTTTGATGAGATTTTACTTGAATAAACTCTATTATGTTTAACCCCATGGAATCAGCTCGTATATTACACTTGATTACATGTAAAAGCCTCGATAATATCAGGTGGATATGTGATACGTTACTACAAATCACTGCCTGTTGTTTCTGTTAACAGTATAGTATTAAATGAGACAAGATGTATGCATATTGTGTACATTGGATTAACTGATAAAAGCATGTTCGAGGAGTGTTACTGCATGAGCTAACACTGCTTTGTGATGAAAAATGTTGAGGCTGCTTCTTTCATTTGCATTCCCACTACCAAATTTCAAACTATTTTTATCATATATTAACAATTTCTTCACAAAATTTTCCCTTTGAATTATTTTTCCTTTCATTTCAAGGTGGTCTTCCTCTCAGTAGAATTTTCTTTCTCTGTCCTACGTCTGTAAGGAAATATAGTTTTACTTTGTCCTGCCTCTACCAACTCTTCCCGGTCTTAATAGATGTTGGCAGTTCCACAGGCCATAGCTCTCTTGTGAGGCTTCCCTACCATCAATTTGCTTTTTGTTTCATCTAGTAAAACGTGGTGGCTTTGCTGTCTTTGTCATTATAAAAGTCATCTCATCCATGAAGTATCTTTTTCTTTAAAGAATCATATTTTTTCTTTATTGCTTTGTCTATGATCCATTTAAAAACTCTCTTAAGTCTTTGCTAATGGATTTATATCCTCTGAAAATATTTTCTAGCCTCTATCTGATGGTATTCTTTCATCCTCTTCTCCTTTCAGGCATGCTAAAAGGAGTAAAGGATACAATCAGAATTAGTGGGACATAAAATGTTGAGTTCTCTGTGATGATGAGAGCTCTGGGACCATTCTGCAAAGGCTCATCTTGCTCTCCTCTGGGTGTTTTATATTTGCATACAGAGACACCAGTACTCCTCATCTGAGCTGTCAAAAAACCCACCTGCTCCTTAATGTAGCTGTAGGAAGAAAGAGCCATTAGAGCTGAAACTGCTAGCAGGCAGCGTATCTGGCTTCTGCAAGCAGCACTACTACATTCCACCTAGTCATGTATCTGACTCATCGGATAGTCTGAAGGCTTTTCAGCATGCATTCACTGGTATGACTAATGGCGTCATTTGCTTGTTTTTTCTTTCATCCAGTCTCTAAAAAGAGAATCATGTGCATAGCAAGGTGCTTTCTCCTGCTTTTTCCTCCTATTTTCCTAACATTTTATTTTGCCTTCATCTTCTTCTCTCCTCTGTTCTACAAAAAAAAAATCATTTCTACATAAAACAAATTGGGAGATTTGTGACAGTGCTTAATTGCTGAGACTGTTAATACTATTGTATCAAACTGGTTCTAAATTGAAAGATTTAGAAAATAGAGTAATTAGGTTTCTAATGTAATCTCTACATTATATTACTGATTGTCTTGAAAGTAAGAACTGGTTTGCTGAACTAGATTTAACACCTTAAGAAACCCAGTGTTACATTAAATTGCATTTCAGTTTTACCCTCAACATCGTACACTATTTGATGGCGTACTACAACACCCAGAGCAATAGTCCATGGTTCTAAAGCGCAGATCACAATTATTTCTGTTCCCTTTCATGAAAGCATGCAGAATATCAAAAAATGTCAATCTGATGGGATTATGACACATTGAGATAGGGCCACATGCCTGCCCTTGCACTGTTGCAGCTATATGATGCAATAAATCTTTCACAGTCGTCGGCTAACAGATGCCTTGCATAATGGGTACAATGGGGAAAATGGCATATCTTTGTGCATTCACCAGGGAGAGCAAGGAGATTCCCTGCTGCAGCTCTGCCTGTTCATGTAACCAGCCCTGTGCATATGTAACAAATTTTCTCTTGAGTCCTCCCAAGCTGGGGAGATGTCAAGGTGCTGCCCAGCAGCCAGAAATGTGCCTTCTCTCCTTCCCATTTCAGCTTCAGAAAATGGATTTGTCCCCCAGACTTGACCTTAACTGGAGAGTACGATGCAGTGCAGGACTCAAGAAAACAAGCCTCATACCCTCCCATTAAATCTGAGTTTGTATTCGTGCTAGGTAGTCTCTGTAAAGTCAGGCAACAGCCTATAGGAATAAACAGTGAACTTTCTAATCCACCAGCTTCAACTACTTTCAACTGACCCATCTGCTACCAACACAATAGTGTTTGCCACAAATATTTGCACATATTTGATACTGTGAAAGTGCACCGGGCTGAAAGATCATTGATTTTCTTTTTTCTCTGCTTGCTTTGATTCCCTAGAACAATACATCGTACATAATGTTTCGGGGTTTGTCACTTCTGGCAGTCCATGCTTTTTCAGATCAGACTGAGTAATTTTGAAAGTTGCTGCTGCTTTATCGATTTTCTGCCTGAATCCATTTTGCTAAGTAAACTGATGTAGGAAGTAGGGCTTGAGATCATCTCACAGGCATGATAACCAAGCCCTACCCCTTTCCAAAACACCAAAGCTCTCTTTTATAATCTTTAAAACTGATTTTTATTAGACCTAGGTGACCTGTAAAATAGGAAAACCTCAGATCTGCTGGGTAAGATGGAATAAAAATAAACAAGTTTGCAAACCCGTTTTCCCTTGCTCACTGTGTCCTTGCAGGGGCAAGTCCTTTTTTTATGGGTTTCCTCTCAGTCACCTCAGCCGCTCACCAACCACACAATTCCTTCAGGCCCTCCGTGGCTCCTGAGAAAAGACCTTTCTCTCCATTCCCAGAGACCTGGCCTGCCCGCACCTCTTCCTGCAGCAAGCAAGTCGTCCCTCTGTCTGCTCCTCAGGGCCTGCTGCCTCTCCTGCGCTGGAACGTTCCCCCAGGCCGGGGTCCTTGTGCCCCATCCTGGCTGGGGTGCAACTGCTGCAGGCAGCCCTCCTCTCCCCTGCCAACCCCGTCTGCTTCACTATAAACCCTGCTATAAACTATAAAAGCCTCTCTGGCTGCTCTCCCTCGCTCTCTGAGGACAAGGATGGAACCTTTCTGTGGCAAGGCGAGTCAGGGAAGTGAAGCGGGGAGCTATACCTTTCCCAGGCAGTGAGTTAGGGTGGTCTGGCAACTGGCTGCCAAAATGGCTGCTGGGGCACGTGAGGCGCCTGCTCTCCGAGGCATGTTCGTACTCCTGTAACGCTGCCTTAATTTTTTTTCCTGCTGCTGTGCTTTCTGCCCAGTCTGCTGGTAGTAGTGGAGCTGGTAGTGCTTCAGTATGTAGGTGGAAAGGGGCAGTAGGCTGCCAAGACTTCTGTGGACACCAAGCAAGGCATCAGAGGCGTCAGGGTAAGCAGGGCAGCATCTGTGTCCAGGACTCAGTAAGTGCCAGGTTTTAGGCTGGGCTGGTTTTGTTTTCCTCCTTTTCCTCTAATAAGAGTGAGTGAAAGGCAAGTACCAATCAATATGCACTAACAAAGGTCATGTTGTTCTTTAGATTGGTCTTCCCTGGTTTCTATGCTGTTCTGGAGAGAAGTAGCTTGCAGAGTTAAATGATCTTTCAGGTATGCTTCTCTAGGGGGTGGTGCCCCACTGCAGCACTCTTACAGACAGGTAATGCTCCCTTACTGAATTACTGTGTAATTTTCATGCTCATGTGGAACAGTTCAGAAAGAAAGAAACCATTCATAGAGTCTGGAGGATAAATACCACCCCCCTCCCAAATGGCTAGCTCAAATGAGGTTGTGTGTTTGTTTGCTTAGGTTTACGAGAATATACTATATTGCGGTTTTGTTCATACAAAGCTAGATTCAAGTTCAAGACTTCAACTGCGCTGGCTCATTTTAATGGTAAACTTTGTAAAACTTATATGTGAAAGTTTTGTAATAATGCTGGATATTGATTTCTACATTTTGCATGGTCAGTATAAACAGCTGTGTACGTTGCAATGTTCAACTCCCCCTCCCTTCCTTACTGATGAATAGTATTTTACATGGTTACGGTATTGTCCTGGCTTACTTGTGTGGGTAATACCTCTAACTTCTGAGATATTTATTTGCGTTCCATGAATAGTGGGTTAAGAATTTCATGGCATTTAATCCATTTTGGTTTTACATACAAGAAAGTTGAATTAGTTTTGTGAGCTTTCACTCATTTCAGATCTCCTGGATTTGGGAACAATACTGCGGTTTAAAAATTCAAGTCGTATCACGACCATTATTAAATTTTATAGTTATGTTTTTCTTGGAGTAGTAAACTGTATCACCAGGAATCCATTTGATCATTGTACTTGATCTTTTGTATAGAAGATTGCAGGCTTCTCAGAGATAGTTTGGTCAGACTAGTATGTATCTTTTTCATAGAGACCTTGATTTAGAAATGACTTGATTTGATGTTTCTTAATTAAAAATAACTTTAAAAGCTACTAATTTATTTAGCTTTTACTGACTGAAAGTATTGATAATGGTGTGTGCATTAGAAAAGTGTAAGGTTACAATTCTTTGAAACTGAGAATGTTTGAGTTCTTGGCAGTGGGGTGAGGGGATTAAACACTTTATTTTCAGACCTAAATTAAAATCATCTATGCCATGTACTATACTGTGACCTTTATCTCATGCAATGTATTTGATTTTTTACCAAATAAGAATGGCTTTTTGCAAAAATCAGTTGTTTTCAAAGATGTAAAAAATGGTTCTGTGTACAGTTCTTACTCAGCATCAATGGTAAGATACATTCTTGCTTATTTACATCAGCTTGCTTTTTGAAGTACTAATTTTCTCTGGGTTCATGTTTAGGATCTTACCAGCAAGTTTTGAGAAATAGGGTTTAAGATTAGTAATCTTATACAACTATGTATACAGAGTTGAAACAAATTGTCAAATTTCTGTACATTAGTGGGTGATTTAATTAAATAATTTTCCTGAATATACTGTCATGCAGAATGTATGGAAGAGCATACGAGGCCAAAAAGAGGTTTGTAAGGACTCGCCAGTTGTTTCTCTAAGCAGACTTCCAGCTGGCACAGTGTACAGATTTCTTTTAAAATAATTGTTTAGAAAGCTGCTCACTCCTTCAAAAGTTTCAAGTGAAGCCATTCTTAAGGCCGGATCTATGGTTATTAAAAAAACCAAAACCAAACAAACCATCAAACTGTAACCTGAAAAAGTGTAGTGGCTTTGGGTAAAGGATGGAGAAATCTGACTGGAGGTATTGATGGCACTGCTACTGTGTGGAGTGTGACAAGGGAACGTGAATAAAGTTTATAGTCAGAAAGGATATATTGTACTTGTTGTCTTGAGTGACATCTATAGGTACAGGTATTTTTCTTTCAAATACATGTTTGCTTTATTTGTAAGCTCTGTAGTAATAAATGAAGACAAGAACAGCTTCTGAAATGGAAATAAGGGAGACAAGGTAAGGAGAGTGTGGATTTCTAGCACTATTTTGTAAGCGTGGATGGAGCTAGAGAGGTATGAAGAAGTTTACTAAGGTTTTTCCTTAGTGGTTAGGGAAGAGAAACTGGCTGTGAAGCAGGTGATTAGCTGGCACCTACTGCTTGACTATGAGACGGTGGCATTTATTTTGACAATCCATAGTACTGTGTATGAGGAGATGATGAACTGTGGTCATTTTAATATTTAAGCATTTTGATTTGTGAATTTTGTAAGTCATTCACTCTTCTGATTATTAGAAATGTGTTTGGCCCCTTTTAATATGATTAATTAACAGCAGGTGTATTGTCATGACATATTTAAGTACTTGCACTGCTTTTAAATGTAATTTCTTATATGAAAAATGCAAACTTTTGATTTTTCTATAAATAAAATATCTTTGTAATTTGTTTGCTTATGTATGGGACCCAGATTTGTGTTAGTTATATTTGTGTTGTGTCATATTTTTGTGCCCTGCTTGCCCCTCAGACATAAATTTTCTGTCTCCCTCTTCCTCCTCTCCTTCCTTAAATGCAATGACCAAACTAGTCTTCCAAACACAGGAGCTATGTAGAGCAGAAAAACTTTCTTTTCTATTGATTGGCAACTGCACTCATTTATAGCACAAAACGCACAGTAGAATTTCCTTTTACAGACTGAAATTACGTCATTATTTACATTTTGTCATTTTGTTCTTTTCTCAAAGACTAATGAGTGCAGAGTTGTGTTGCACATTATAATACTGTTGGTGGCACTGAGTTAGAAACCCATTTGCATTACTGAAAGAAAAAATGTGTCTTTGTATTCATTATTGCTTGCTTTTGAGAGAGAACATACCAGAGAGCTAATTTTCTGGTGGTTCAGAACTGCTGGTTGGAACTTATCATTGCAGCTTCACAGGGATTACCAAAGGTTGGACCTCAAACCGAGAGTGAGTAGTATACATAATATTCTGCTGTGCTGCAGTGAACTGCAAACAATGTTGTATGTGTTGACTTTTATAAGAATTAGTATGTTTGTCCTGAGCAGTTTGAGAATTGTCTGTATAGTATGTTAAAAGGGGAAAGTTATAATACAAAAAGCGCTTTATGTCACTTCTACATTTGTTTTTGCAACAGAAACTGTGAAAGAAATCTGAAAATTATGTAACAGCATTTAAGAAGAACTGCCATTAACAGCTGAATTTTCCCCCCTTCTTAGGGACTTCATGTCTGTATTCTGTTGCAATTCTGTGAAGGAGAAACTAGTTGGTATCCTAATCTCAAGACATGAGGTTGTGCCAGGGCAGCCCGTGTGAATGAAATGCTTTCCTCTAGGCCAGGAGCACAAACCAAGCTAGTGTTAGGTATAACCAACTGGCTTGGTCTTGTGCATTTTCAGGCAGAAGCTTTAAAATCCCCTGTCCTTATTGCCAACACCACGTCCTAGCACTGACAGTATTTGTGTGCTGCAGCTCCACTGAAACACAAATGTTCCTAGTTCTCTGGGAGTTGGAGAATAGTGGAGAAGGCAGTAAGCTGGTGCTGTGAGATGCCCTAGTGTGCCAGGTAAGTCTGTGCTCAGCATGTCTGTTGTTAGGCAATGCCTGAGATGTATAGAAACAAACACTGCTTGGCCATGAAGTTGACATAAAAGCATTAAACTTCATAAACAGAAGAATCCCGTTCCTTTTGTCTAAAAAGCATAGTACAAATTTAGGAAAAGTTGAAGTCCCTTGGTATACTGTTAATTAACATTTTTATAGAGGCATAGGAAATATTCAAGAATCCTTAAATACACAAACTGCTTTTTAACTACCAGTTCAGATTTTTATGAGAAATTACTTTATGAAAGTTGCAAAACAAAACAGTCTTGCCACCTGGGAGCTGAATTCTAGTAGTTTATATGCAACAACCAAGCTGTATCAAGGCAGCATTTTTGTCAGATGTTTTAGGCTTCTTAAAGATTATTTGAAATTATTTATATAGAAATCACAAAAGTCTTAAAACTATATGATTAAATAAATTTTGAATAGCTTGTTAACATTTGTTATTGTACATTGTTAACTTGCTTTGGGAATAGCATGGCTGGAACATTTTTTGTGTTTTGTACACTTGTGGCCACCACAGCTATGTTTAGGAGAAAGCTCATGCAGTTTTATATTAAAGCAGATGTTCTTCTGGTGTTTATTCTCAGTTGCTCAAACTTAATGTGTGACAGTGGGGATGGCTGTTAATCACTAGGCTTGAGGAAACATAAAAAGCAGCATAAAACTATGATTTCTATTGAATGGATTCATCAAATATCACTGAATTTGCAGTGAGTGGGAGGATTTGTACATTCCTGCGTAAGCATTAGGAGTAAGTTTTGTGCAGGAAATCTAATTACAGATATTTGTATCAAGTTTCACCATTCTGAATATGCCACTGCTTTTTTTACAATATTAGTCTTACTAGGAATGCAGTCCAGTCCTTATATACCAATATCAAATTGCACTACTAAGGAGAAGAAAACTTAAAAAAACCCCACAAAACACTAGCAAATCAAAGTTCTAGGATTGCGTTCATGAATTAAACATTAAGCATGACACTGTGTTTTTAAATGCGTATGATTAGATTGAGATTAATTGGAAAGAGAAAATAGCATAACAATGTTGATCTCTTGAGAAAACAAGGCTGACATTTAATACAGCTTTTAAGTAAGACAAATCAGTTTTACTGTGTATCATGCATGTGTTATAATAATAAACTTGAAAAATGGAAATTTCCTGTGTCTGTAAGAATTTTAAACTTCTATACATTTACCTGTATTCATTTATAAGACCTGTCTTTCCTTCTTCCATTCACCCAATCACTCTCTTCCATTCTCAGCAGTTTTACCAATTCCTTGGTTTGTTTTATTCATCTTCACCGTACCTCTTCTAGTCTGGAAAGAATATCACTTTTGCTTGTGAACTGAGATTAAGAAAAAGTAGATAGTGAAGTCTGTGGGTAGGTAGAGCCAGCAAACAAAAGTATGTCATACATTTTAGGAGTTGTTAGTAATGAAAGTGGTGTGTAATTCAAATCCCGCTGACAACCCAAATATGGCACAACATGCCATCAGACTTTCTTTGTCCAGCTACCCAGCTCAAGACCACATCACCATGGTACCTTTCCCACTGTTATTTCTGTTAATAATGTTACTCATGCTGTAGATAAGCCTGACTTTATAGATGTATCTTTAGAAAGACTGTAATCAGTCTCTGAATTTCTTGCATCTAAGTCTGGGGCCTTGGTCATTGGACAACATTCCTTTCTTAACACGTAGTGTATACTCTTTCATTTCTAAAATGCAATATTCCTCATTATCTTGTGTTACTTGCAACAGCTTTTGCCAGACTTGTTTCTCCCTAACTGATGAACTCATGATGAAACTGGAAATGATTAAAAAAAAGTGAAAGAGAGTCCAGAGATAAATGGGGTGGGAAAAAAATTCCTGCAACCCATTCTGTATATTCAGTTCTTAAATTTAGAATCTCGTAACACTAGAGTGTGATCTCTGCTTTAGTTTGAATTCTTTCTGTACTGTATTTGTATACTTCTTAATTACAATTTAGTTCACAAAAAATTCTATTTATGTCCAGCATGAGTTTTACATAAATGGTTTTTGTTATTTTCTATCAACTATTAATATTGAAACGAATATTTCTGTAACTTCATACCACTATGAGTTGTTATTGTCTAAGGAACATAACTGAAAAATATCCTAAGGCTGAGCAACTGTCAACAATGGAGATGAAAAAAATAATAGCGAGTTACTGGTGTTTTGCAGACATCTTTTGGCACAGATGTTAAAAAAACTATACATCTTGTAATGGGTCTTATCTGGAACAACATTCTCTGCTTCATAAAAGAAGCTTTAAGCATTTACGTGTGAGCCTTCATGACTCCGCTCTTTTTCACTTCGTACCTTCCTCTGCTGCAGAGGCTGCATGTGACACTTGCGGATGAATGTACACCAGACTTGAATGCAAACTGTTTTGTTTTCTCATGTTTCTCCTTTCATAGTTCTGCTAGTGAGATAAACAAGTATGCCTAATATTACTCCTCAAAGAATTTTTTCTAGCTTTGTTTCAATGCCCACAGGAACTGAGTCAACTCAGCTATTCATGCTTTATCAGTTTTCTACTAACACGTGCAAAGTTGCATATTCATTGGGGGAAACCAAGAAATCTGTCTATGTGTGTTTGAATGCTTATGTACTCATCTCTAGTTTACAATGATATACAAATCTGTGCATACTATAATAATTATATATGGATATACAGATTTGCATGTATTTATATCTGCATTCATACCCTTCAGTACCACCTTTTCACCAGTACTACTCAACTCTGTAAAATCATGCTAAATTTATATACTTTTTGATCATATTTTACCTCATGGCTCTACTAATAGGTTGTAGTTCAGCGTGTATGTATGCCTTGTTAGTGATTAAAAACTTAAAGTTTTTAAGGCCGGATCTTTGTCCTAACATGTATTTAATAGAGTGGAGCATAATAATGCCACGGTCCTGCGCAGAACTTCACAGTTATGTCACATAAACGTAGCAAAATTCATATGGCTTTACAGCAAGTTTTTTTTCCTACTAAATGTATTTCAGTATTTATGAATTATTTCATCAATTTGTGCAGGTTATAACTGCATTTTGGTATTTCTTTCACATAACAGTGAAAAAAACTTTAGTTAATTTCATCAAGTAAAGGAGTCAGTTTCCAACAAATGCCAAAATTTAGACATTTCAGATTGAGGTAGTCTTGATTCTTTGTCTCTCCGAATATGTGTGTGTATACATACACATAAAAAGGCAACAGTTGTTTAATGGCATGTTAAAAGCAATTGATATAGTGATTAATTTCATTGGGCTGTGAATAGCTTGAGTCTAAAAAGTGAAACAAAGGTAATGACAGCAGATGCAATCTTGTATGTGGTATAATGGTATTGGAATAGTGAACAACTCTCTCATCTGCAGAGTACGGTCCAGCCTTACAGCATGCAGTATGTCGATACTGTTATTCCTGGAAAAGGAATTAAATTCAAACATTTTGCTTATGTAGACTGTCACCATCAGTTCTATCTTGTTAGACTGTAAACTCTGAGATGGTTTGTGTATTGCTGTGCACATATAGTAAGCCCAACTGTGATATGGCTTTCTGGGCATAACTATCTATAAGCAGCAAAGTTTTTCAGTTTGTTAAGAATAGTCCAGTAAGCACTCTTGTGGCTGCTGACTGAATTTTTCACTTTGCAGGGTTTTCAAAAACTTCTTAAATGTATAGTTTGCTGTATACACATACTTACTGCAAATCAGAAAGTTTTCTACAACAAAAATATTGTCGATTTACACTTCATTTTCACTAATACATTCTGTCCAAAACAGATATTAATAACATAGTAGTAGAACCCCAAAAATGCTAGAAAACAATTTGACAACATAAATGAAAAAAATCATTAAACTAAAGAAATATAATCCATGGCTTAAAACAGGTGTTTTATTGTATCCAAGTGCAAAGCCTACCTGGGAAGGTAGATAAGGACATAATCACGTTTCTGCTAAAGGACTCAGTGATACTGAAACATGCAGATAACCCTTGAAATGAGATGAGAATTTCATTTATGATGCTGTAGCTCAGATGGTATTTTAGAGTACAATACTTAGAGAGAAGCGTAAGAAAGGGTTCAGAGATTGTGCTATTTTTTCCATGATATTAGTGAAGTCATTCCTGAGTACTAGGTTCCATTAACTTGTCTGCAAGTCTAAAAGATGTTGGAATACTGAGGAGAACTCAGGAAACACAGTGATTTGAACTCAGGGAAGTATATTGAATAAAAAGATTTTGGAAGTTGTCTTGATTTATGAAACAAGATTACTGTAAGTTTCTAGGGAGAAAGGTATGTGGCAGAAGATGGTTCTTGAATCTAGGATAAAAAGTTAGAAAGAGATTTAAGATTCAAAAGCTTAGGATAAACTGATCCAAATTAGAAATAAGTTGATTATTTCAAATTGAAAATAGCATGCCTACAAATACAAGGGAGATTTCGTTACTTTTCAAATCACAATGAATTTTACAAAAAGATATTGTATATAGGATGCAGAAATTAAGGTAAATCATTTTCTATGGCCTATGTTTTGCAGAAGGTCAGACCAAGTGATCTTGGCACGGCCTTGTAATGTACAATATAACGTATCTGATGAGATGCTTGTTGTGATACTATGTATTAATTTTAAGATGTACATTTCCTACATCTTAGAAAAAGAAGTTATAAAGTATGTTCCTCTTTATTATTCTATGCTTGACAAGGATAATAAATTATTGTAAATTGTATTTTGGTGTTTCTTGATCATAGTTGATTTGGCCAGTAGATAATCGAGGAGGGCAGACTGATATTAGTAATATATGCAGAGCTGATGCGGGTATCTTAAGGAAATAACTATGAGAAAAAGAGCGGAAAGTACAGAATTCTGTGTGCCTATAATTGTTTGGTTTTCATTAAAAAAAATATCTCCAAAATATTGAAGAAAATGTCATGTGGTAGAAAGGCAGGCATATTAATTGGATTATATCAAAGCATATATCATCTTAGCGGTATAAAAACTATTGTGTGTGTATGTTTTTGATAAAATCAATCAATACGCCAAGTCAGATAGTAAATGGGACTCTATTTCTCCTTCTCTGGTTGATTTATTAAGATTTGGATTCTTTTTCATCAGCAGATTTGCCTTCCCACTATGTTCAGAGAATTAGAAGGGTAGATAAAGTCACATGTGGGTGTGCGTCATAGTTGCTGATATACAAAGTATTGAATAACAGAACTATATCTTAACTAACAAAAATTACCAANTTTATTAAGATTGGGATTCTTTTTCATCAGCAGATTTGCCTTCCCACTATGTTCAGAGAATTAGAAGGGTAGATAAAGTCACATGTGGGTGTGCGTCATAGTTGCTGATATACAAAGTATTGAA
This sequence comes from Steatornis caripensis, assembly GCA_013398225.1. Lineage (NCBI taxonomy): Eukaryota > Metazoa > Chordata > Aves > Caprimulgiformes > Steatornithidae > Steatornis > Steatornis caripensis. The sequence continues at coordinate 278,612 of VZSC01004443.1, forward strand.
TAACAGAACTATATCTTAACTAACAAAAATTACCAACAATATTATAGAAACTTTAGGATTAGCAATTACATTGTATTTATTAATGAGCCATTACTTATCTCCTTAAATTTAAATGTTAATACATTTCTAATAGTTCTGTGGTTAAATTTACTTAGATTAAGGTAGAGGGGTGCAAAACCCACTTTCCTCCTCTTTATATACAGGGTAGAATTACTGATAGAAGTTACAGATTAGTGGTGGACATAGTAAACAGCACTTGTTCGCTTCATAGAGAAAATGAAAATGTTTGTTCAGCACTGAATACCTATGTGCCGTAAGCAGTTCAGCTGTCCAAAAAAATTAGAGTAGTTTTGTGGTTGTCAAGTATATTGACAACTTCAAATTCAGTATCTTGGTCCAAGGATGCTGCTAAATGGTGCAGAGAACACTTTAATGGTCTATTGAAGATCTGATCAAGGTCCTGTATTCCAGGACCAAAAGTAGTTTCTTTTGAGCTGTATTTGAAGGTAAGATAGATTGACCTATAAGCTGATACATAAACTACTATGATGGCTATTGAATTATTGGATATTTCATGGACAGCAGTAAACAGAATGCTTTAAGTTAGGGCACAGTTTCATTTTTATGTGGAGTTCTTAATTTTTAAAACATTTGGTGTCAATAGTGGAACAAGCGTACCTGGTATTAAATTATTTCCAGACCATGAAGAGAGAGCAAATCACTAGGAGTACATATAATGTTGCCAGTAATAGGTGAAGGTTGGTTTGTAGTGGCCCTTTTCTAAAAAGTGATAAAAATCCACCCCAATTACAAACTTCATATAGAAATTTTATGGTGGTTAATATATAAAAATTACATGGTTTATATAGTAATTTTATAGTAACTGTTCATATCTAAATCAAAACCCTGCAAATACGTATAGTTATATAATAAGTTGGCAGTGTCAGCTGATACCAAATATCTGCTGCTTTTTAGAGACTTTCTTACATGGTAGGATAATATTACTTTGTGAAAAGGTCTAAAATTGCAGTGGTATACTATGAAATCTTTGAGACATCTTAGACAGTTGTTTCAAATGGCCGTAAATCAACTGGAAGAAAGAGGCTGGTGACTTGGATGCACTGAATCACCTTCTGGAGTAGCCTGTTTGGTTTTTTTTTCTTTAAATGAAGATGTAGAAGGAATTTACGTGCTTGAATTAGGCATGTGAACTTGCCAGCTAAATTTAAATGTCAGAACATAAATGTGTTTAAAACAAACAAAATTCAAAGCACCGTCAAACACAAGGAAAAATTACGATATGAAATTTTGGGAGATAAAGTTGTGTTTGGAAAGCGAATGAATACCTGGAAAAATTGAAAGGTTATGGCAGCTAGATATTAGTATAAAAGAAGCTGGATACATTTTTGAGTTATAGAGAAATTAAGGAGGAGTAGAATGTATCAGAAACTATTAAAAAAAACACAATGAAATATCACATGAAGTTGTATGACAAAGCTGAGTATTTCCAGAAGTTCTAGAGAAATGGGAGATGTTCAGGGGAGCTTTATAAGGTTTAATATGAATTATAAGCAGCTTTTTTGGGGGAAGGTGGGGCAGGACAAGGACAATTTGGATTGAATTAGTCAATCTTGGCTGTGTTTGAATAGGAACACCAATTCCTTCACTGAAACATCATTTCTAGTTAGTCATATTAATACTGGAATAGAGCTTTTCTGAGGAGGAACAATGAGCCCGTCTCAGCAAGGCAGAGACATTCCATGGCACTGTATGATAAAGAGACATGGTAGACCTAAGAAAGGGTAAGGATGAGATGCTAAGCAAAACAAACTGTCAAGTAATAGAGTGAGAGTGATGAGTGGGTGGGATCCTAATTGTACCCTTATAAGAGTACTTGGAAGTTATGCTGTACTCTATAGGAAAATAAGTAGAGATGTGAATTTGAGATAAGGATAAGGCCAGGAAGCAAGGGACAGCTTTTGTGAGGCAAGACATCACAGAAAAGGGCATGTCAAACTGGTTTTGCAGCAGTTATGAAGAGGAGCAAAAGCTGTATTTGTGTTTTGAAAAAACTTTTAAGGTTTTGCAGACAATATTCATTTGCTTGTGTGTAATACTGTGATATAGCTTTTCATAATCTGATATTTTAATGTTTTATTGAACTCCTGGGCTGATACATTTTTTTCAGATTTTTGACTATGTGTTAATAACCAGAAAAATGTGTTCTCAAGAGCTTTTTGTTGAACTGGACTGAATATATTAACAAATAATTTGGTATAAGGGACGTAAATTTGGGTATAGTTAGTTCATGCTTAAATTAAGAAGAAAACTTATTTTCTTTATAATACTGGTTATTAATTTATTCCCAAGAACATGCAGTTTTATATACAAATTCTTTCTTCAAATTCAGACTGACAATGTATAATCTTGTTAGGAATAGTTTGAAAGAGTGGAATATGACTAGATCATGTTACTGAAGCAAAAATACTAGGTATTAATTTACACGTGGGGAAACTGTACCATTCATCCCAATATTACTTTCTAGGTTTTTTTTTCTTTCAGAATTGTTGAAATGTAGGTAACTGTACATAAAACTACACTTAAATGATAGAATGTAAGGAAAATTAGTTCTTTGGTTCTTCTGGAGAAGAATAGGTAATACAAAACCATTAGCAACAACTAGAGTTGTGTACCTCCGGGTCATTATTGTGACCTCGTCCTGATTTAGGACTGACTGAAAAGTTTTACAATTTGATGGCTGATAATTGACACAGTCACAAAATTGAGGACAGGAAAAGGGGTTGAGTGGAGTTGTAAACAGTGTAAACAGAGCAAAAAGAATATTGAGATACAGGTAGAAGTTTAAAAAGAAAAAAATGTTTGATTTTGGGGTCTAGCAAGCAAAGTAGCTAGCTGTATCATCATTTTGAAAGCTTCTCAAACTAGAAGGAAGGGGTTTTTCCTGATTATATAAATAGATTAGGTAGAAATGTAATGGAGTAATACCTCAAAGTTAGTTAACTGTGGTTGCGTGTGAATAAAAGTAAGATTGAAAATATTTATAAAATATAAAATGTATCTTAGTTCCCTGTAACTCTTGTGCTCAGTAGTTACCAACCTAAGAATTTTGATCTTTAATTCTCTGTTTCAGTAAAGTGCTAGTTCATTATTGGAAATAATTTTGCATTTGCCATCTTATGTATTATCAAAGGGAAAAAAAATCCCCAAAGTATTTTAAGTATTATAAACTTTTGGAAGGTAGACTATTCTAATTATCATAAAAGGCTTGTTCTAAAAGCTGAGGAAAAAAAAATCCATGGCAGTGCGTACCATACCTAGTCATAAGACACAGCAACAAAATATATGTATGTATAATCTGATCTTCCACTGATTTGTTTTTATCTTTTAGGATTTGTTTTTATCTTTTAGAAGGGTTCTATATAACAGAAATGAAGCACTGTGACTTAATGTTCAGAAATATGTAATGAGTTCGTTCTTCAGAAATGTTTAAGACTGAGTCTTTAGGGATTGCTGCACTCAAATTTCTCTTGAGATTCAAAATCCACAGTGAATAACACATACCCGCAGAATGATATTCTTCAGTTCTTACATTATACTTTAACGGATGAAAACACTACTTCTGAAATTATCCAAATATTTTGTCCTCATATGGAAGTGTTGTGTGGCAATTTTTAATCAGATATATTTTTTCAAATATTTTTAGAAGGCATAAAGCTTACATTCCTACTTCTGGTTTTGATTCCCCAGCTGTGACTGAGTATAAAAAACCTGAAGTAGTTCACTGAAGTTCAAGCCAGGACCAGAGGAAACTGTTTTTGGAAGGGTGGGAAGGAACAGATGTTATGAAAGAGCATTGATAAAGTTTATAACAGAATATTCCTGAGATGTATGGGGTTCTTGTTCCTCATTCAATTTATTTAGGATTTTATAGAGCTACTAAAAAAAAAAAACTTGTTTAGATGTTTTGTTTCACAGAAGGCTATACAGAGAGTCCAGAGAAAGGTGTCTATGTCTCCTACCTTGTACATCTCCTTAACTTTCTTCTAGTTCTACTGCAGAAATCCAGTTCCTTTCTACATCTTCACTTACTGCACTGCTACTGCACTGCTACCTTATTTTCAGGCTTCCTAGTTTCAGAAAAGAGAAAGCATGTTGTCAGATGAATTACTGAAGCTGTTTCTCATCTAGACTCTGTCGTGATTTGCAGCTCAATAAATCATAGGTAATTAAGTATTCTCATTTAGCGGCTACTCGATTTTACTCTAGTTATGTAATTAGATGTAATGACACAAACCGTTGTGCAAAAATGGTCAATAATCTAAGGATGAGAAAAAAAACACAGTTTACAAGAGAATATATAGACATAAGGCTGTGAGATGAATGGTTCCTGATTACACTGTTATGCATTTTCTTGGCGTTGTGTGCTTCAGTTTGAACGCGTAACATTCTGTTTAGAAACCTGCATGTAAGATGTAATAGAAATATTTAGAAGAGCATAAATGCTCTTGAGAAAGATATAGAAGATTGTCCCAATGACATTCTCCATTAGGAAGAACTGCATGAAAATTGCACTTATCGTTCCTAATTGCAAGTATGAATCTTGAGCATGTAAGAGGCTTGTGAACTCTGGCTTCTGGGTGTCTCTTCCTCAAATTGCAGCTTAAATGACCACACTTGATCTCTTGCAAAGAGCTATAGATCACATTGTCGCCATATTGTAAGCCTCTTCATAGAATCATAGAATCATAGAATCATAGAATCATAGAATGGTAGGGGTTGGAAGGGACCTCTAGAGATCATCTAGTCCAACCCCCCTGCTAAAGCAGGTTAGCCTAGAGCAGGTTGCACAGGAATGCATCCAGGCGGGTTTTGAATATCTCCAGAGAAGGAGACTCCACAACCTC
>VZSC01004443.1:287289-310933 GCA_013398225.1 Steatornis caripensis
GTTGCTCTCTGACATAAAGAGCAACTCCACCACCCCGTCTTGCTGGCCTGTCCTTCCTAAAAGGTACATAGCTCTTCTGTGTATTCTTGCATGTAATTGTTACAATAACAATACAATACAATAATTGGTTTCAATAACAGCTATTTATTTCATCTTCGATACACAAATTAGGTCTTTTACAACTGAATGTAAATGAGGGATGATGATCTGTTATGTGTTGGTCTCATTTGGTAACACAAAGTTCAATTTTAAAACCTTATGGAATGAAAACCTTCTCTATAGTCAATAAGCATTATTCATAACTTATTCTATCAACTGTATTTACTGAAGGTTTTAAATATTTGTGGAGTCTTTGATAACTTAGCATCGAAGTTGTAATGTTTTCCAGTGTGTGCTGTATGTATGTGTAATGTCTGTCACCGTGTGAAGTCAGTCTTGCGTAAAAGATTTTGTGTGTGATGATATTGTAGAGATTTCAAATGATCAAATGTTTAAAAGATAGCTGATAGAAGATGCTGCTATAGCTGGAAGGATAACCATAAAAGATAATGGTTTTTTCCCCCTTTTGCTCCAGAAGGAGAGTCTTTTATTGTTCCTAATGATAATGTCTAGAAGAATGGATAGTTAAATCCCGTACATCTCTTTCAGACCCCCATCCTTCCACTATCGCACTCTTTAATGACAATAAGTTATGAATTATTTATTATATAGTGCCATCTAATGTTTTCCTCTTTTATCTACTTTCACTGTATTAGGTGAATTTGTTCCCCATTTAGTTGTTCTTGCACTGCTCTGGCTTTTGGATGAAGCCTAGAAAACAGATCCTGCAGGTGTTTTTGTACTGAAAGGTGATGTATTTTGCTGACGATTACTCCTGCATGGTAAAATGCAGAGATTTGTTTCTCTTACATTGTACATTAAATCTATACTGTAGGTTATACCTGGAGTTAACATCAGTCAGTCTCACAGTTTAAAATAACTGGTAGCCTTCAACATTCAGGTTAGCTGAATAACCAGAGTCTAAGAGTCCAGAGCTCCTTCAGGGACATCAACCTCACAAGCTGTATCTTATGGTGATCTTCTGCTTCTCAGGATCAGTGCTTTCTAGGGCACCTGACATAGTCTCCCTTTGTTTTAAACATGTCCCTGCTATGACAACAGGAATGCTGGAGAGGAGAATCAAAGGCTCTGCTAGTAGCAAGATCCCTGGGACACTCAGTTCATCCTCTTTTGAGTAGCTTTAACGATGTTTGAAATAGTATTCATAAAGACAAGTTCATTATATCAAGGAACTAGTTTATTTTTTATGTCATTAGGAATTTCCAATTAATTTCAAAGTATTATCTTCTTTGTTAGTGAAGTAATGATGAGGTCAAGAATATGAACAGGTTATTAAAGAGAAAGATGTCATCAGGAAGTTCATAGAAAGAGCGTAAGAAGGGCTACTGGAACATGAGATGTAGATTTATTCTCCAATTCAGGTATTTCTTATTAGCACAAGTTACTGAGATTGGGAAGAATTTACTGGTGAGAGTACGGCTTTCTCTTTTATCTGCTCTTAAGCTCTTTTTCTGCTCATTGTCATCTGGATGTTAATAGAGACACAGGAGGCTAGGTTAGATGGACTTTTGCTCTGATTCAGTATGGGCAGAATCACAGTATCATTTTGGTTGGAAATGACCCTTAAGATCATTGAGTCCAACTGTTAGCCTAACACTGCCAAACCCACCACTAACCTATGTCCCCAAGCACCACATCTGCGTGTCTTTTAAACACCTCCAGGGATGGTGACTCAACCACTTCCCTGGGCAGCCTGTTGCAATGCTTGACAAACCTTTTAGTGAAGAAATTTTTCTTAATATCCAGTCTAAACCTCCCGTGGTGCAACTTGAGGCCATAAGGGGATAGTTAGTCCTCACTGCTTGTGAGGTGTGGTACTGTCACAGTGACCACAGATACATAATTCTGATACCCAAGTTAATAAAGTTCTGCAAAAGACTCTCCATAAATATTAACAACCTGGTAATTTTAAGCAAATAAAAACAAAGTTCCCCCCTTCAAGTGTATTGTTGACTGAAGTGGGTCGGAGCTTTTGGAAACACCATAACTAATTTGTACATATTTTAGGAACTTGCCTTTAGTACCCTATTGTTGTTAATGTCTTTCACACTGTAGAGTAAGAAAGGAATGCATTTAGGACACTCATGGCTAAATGTAGGTATTCTGTTATGAGTTTGATTCAGGCATGATATACTTTAAAAAAAAAAGGTGAAAGGATATTTGTATTTGGAAAATTTAGAGAAGAAATTCACTGCATCTTTATTTTACAGTTGCTGCAAATTGGCAGAAATATTAGTCAAAACCTATACAGTCAGACTCCAAAATCATTCTGGATCAAAATCAGCTATGTTGAGGTGCATGTCAGATGCAGACTCATATGTCTAGATAACCCTTACTAGGACTAAAAATAATGTTCCAGTTCTACTTCATTTTTGTAAAATGTCACACTTTTACTATGCTTAAGTGAAAGGAAATATAGGTCTGTGGTTCTTCTGTTGTGACTTCATGTGGAAATCATTTTACATGTGAAGGAAAAAATATATTCAGATACTCTTAGACTCGTTTGTATAGTGGCTTCTGATCCAAATTTGCATCTTTCTTTAATTATTAAAGCACTGTTCCAAGTATGCTTTTATATTGAGAACTCTAAAAACCTCCCTGACTTACCTACCTACCGATCTAAAGAATCTACTAGTTAATAAAAGCTTTTCCATTATACTGCATGTCAATGTATTATCTATATGTTAATATAGCTGTAATTATATTAAAATTATTATAGAAAAAATTAGGCTTAACAATTCCAAGATTATGACTTTGGTAACTAACAGTGGTTCTAATAGTATGTGGATAACCCATACTTGCCATATGGAGAGATATATTTCTGGTTAATTGGATAATGAGAAAATAAATCTTGTGCGTTCGGTTGTTGGTATTTAAAGACTTTATGCTAAATAGTAGGTTTGCTTGCATGCTTACCTCTGTTGTGAAAATGCAATTGTCTACCGTAATGGGGATTTAACAGGATGACTAGAACAAACTAACAAACTTTCCTGCTTAGAGGTTAAAGAGCTATGTCTTTTAATGTTGTCATCCATTAAACCCACCATATTTCTGTGGAGAGTATTTACCTGGCAGGTTGTTTTCCCATCCCACTTTTGTACATTTTATTATTTTAGGGACCAAAGCAAATCGCTTGTGGAAGTGCAAATAATTGTGGCAGAAATACTGATGGCTGACCTTGACCTGGTGGCCAGATCAGTTTTAAGTTACACAGATAAAGGGAAAAAAAAAAGCGAAATGTATAAAATTGGCCTCCATAAAGTTAATAGACTAAGTCCAGTAGTATGGGTGGCTAAGTTTAATAGTATAAAATAGTATCATTTTTGCAAAGAAAGCTTTTGTTAATTGGTTAGCGAAGAGTACAAACGCCAATGGATATTTTCTTTTGCCAAACTGGTTATGTTTTTTGATTAGCTGGTTTTTTGCAGAGGACAGATATAGTACTGAATATCATGATTACGACAGGAGAAATCTATATATTTTGTGACCTATTATTTGAGGGGAACACTTCCTTATGGTGATCATTAAAGAATCCAAGAAAAAAATATCTGTGCCATTTTGATGTAAAACCCATTATGAAAAAAAACACTTTGAATTATTCTAGTTAGCTGCAACCATATTTGAAAACGATCCAAAGCTATATTATAAGTAAAGGCTTACTGAGGATCCAAACTTTTCCGCGAGGAAATGCTTTCAAATGCATCTGTCTTTTATTCAAATGTGAAGTTCTTTTCTAGTTCTTGGCATCCAGATAAGTGAGTCTTTCCTTGCAATGATCTAAATAGAGAAGTTGACAAATAACAAAAACAATTAGTAGATATACTTAATTGTCCATTTGGATTAATTTCTCTGTAGCTCAATTTGTTTGCTGCTGTTTTCATTAGCAACAAATAGTAAGTGTGGTTTTATGGAGAAGTCAATACTGAACACAGCTGAAAACAAACAGCGGGGTAAAGAAGACACTGAAGAGATAACTGATTGTTTGAAAAAACCCTATGTTAGACAGAATGTTTGGGAAAAAAGAGGTAATGTACTAAACTCAAGTCTCTGTTTTCTTTTAACATTTTGCAGCAATTTTAAGGTCATATATATCATTTCCATATACAGAATTATGTGGAATTGGGAACGTACCTTGTAGCTTGCAAGGCTATAAATAGGTATTCATAACTTAGAAAATTAATTTTTATTGTGGTAAAAATGTGTTTTTCAATCTTGAAACCTGTGGGGAAATAGCTTCAGAAGTAGCCACAAAAGACATAGGGGTATGCCAAATTGAACATAGCATCAAAACATTGTCTTAGTTGTTAAAACCGTTATATAGTTAAATTTCTAGCTTAAACAATGTTATATAGGAGGAAAAGAAATATACCTTTAGAGCCAAAGTTTTGTGTAAAATATGTCAGAATTCTTTCTTGGCTTTATGTAGAATTTAGTCAAGAATTTAATGTAATGAAAGATACTGAAATCTTTTGTTTTGTATTTAAGTGCTGGAGTAGTAGGATATATTGGAAACTTACCTGCGACAGAGTATTGTTGCATAATATTTTAGATTTGTATCTCATCCTGAGATGTTTGCTTGTCCTCAATATGGCAAATGGTAGTATCTCTATTCCAGCTTGTTTTCATCTTCTGATTCATATGAAATGACCACCGAGTATAATTTTTATCTTTGTGGGAAAGTGAGTTTTTTAGCATGATGCTTGTATAAAGAATCTTAGGAATGATTTAGCCTGAAGATCAATACAAACTAACTCATTAGAATGGTTGCTATCAGCTGCTCCTCACGGAAAATACACTTCCAAAGAGTAGAGGAACCCCATTTAGTACTCTTTTGTCTTGGGTTTGTATTAATGATTTAATGAGGGAAATTAAAGTTCTAACAATATAGATCTGAACTGTATGCATTAGATGTGATAGCTACGTGTCCAGGTGTGTACAAAAAAACCATACAAGCTGAGTTTTATCTCTTTTTCTTAAACCCAGTTGAGAAACAGCTCACATGGGGTAACAATGGCAGAATTCATATTTAGGAAAAATGCACTTCCAGTTTAGTCCATAATGCTGCTTTAGGACTGTCGTGGTTTGAGCCCAGCCGGCAACAAAGAACCACGCAGCTGCTCGCTCACTGCACCCCAGCCCCCAGCACCGGCATGGGGAGGAGAATCAGCAGAGAAAGGGGCAGCCCTCGTGGGTTGAGATAAGGACAGTTTAATGCAACAACAGAGAGAGAGAAGAGAACGGTAACGATAACAACTGTAATGCTCACAAGAGAGAATACAAACGAGTGATGCGCAGTACAATCGCTCACCGCCTGGCGGGGAACCGAAGCTGCCCCGCGCCCTTCCTGGCCAGCCCCCCCAGTTATGTACTGGACCTGAAGTCAGTGGTATGGTATACCTGCTTGGCTAATTTGAGTCGGCTATCCCCCTACCACCTTTCTTGTGAAAATTAACTCTACCCTATCCGAACCCAGGACAAGGAGAAGCTCCTGTTATTAACTATGTCAGTCTGATTGCTTTTCTGACTACAGTTTTCAATTAGGCACAATGTGTTCTATTAATGCGTGAAAGGAGGGGAGGTAGGGGAAGATTTTTTTTGTCAGCAAATCATGAATCTGTGTAAGCACTTACAAGAAAACAGTGTATTGTAGCTGTATACCAGTTATTTTCTAGATTGAAATAGATGTAGCTACCTTGATTAAAGATGTACTTCCTGAAATGCCATCTATTGCAAAAAAGTTTAGAATTCTGTTTTTGTTAGTTTAAAAGTGGTTGTGTGATAAGCAAGTAAAAACCTGTGTTTGACTTCACTTACACTAGTCAGTGAAGAACTTGTACGTTTCCTACAGAAGAAACCGTTGAAAAACATTGAATCTTATTTTTCAGAAGGATGTTTTCCTGCTTTTGAGTGTTTTTGTTTATTTAATGGGTTATAAAATAAAGATTCATTCTAGTATTAAAAGGTTAAGTTGCATTGTATCTGTCATAGTATCTGTCCCTTTCGCATACCTCTCCTGTACCTTGACAGACAGATAGAAATATTGTAATGTGGAGAAGTAAGGGGAGGACCTCTGTTCAGAATCCCCATGTATGCATATGGTTTTTTTATGAAGGAACATACCATGTTTAAATTTCCATTGTAAAACCGAACCAGTAAGCTGTGAATACTCCCACGTAAGTTCTTAGGACTGAGAACTGAAATGATTGCTCAGTAATACACTGCTGTTGAATAAGAAGTAGTAGGATTCCTTAGAATAAGAGTGGAGGCCTGAGAGGGAAAACAATTGCACATAGTTTGTAACAGAGCCTTTGGAAAATACTACTTAGAAGAAAAGTACTTAAAATTCCGTAATATGTGGTCTTACCTCTTTTTCTAAGTTGTTGTTTATAATCTATCTTCTGTTTCCTTCCATCAGGTAGATGCAGTCTGCCTGTCTCACCGAACATCACGATATTCTGCTCAAATCTCCTTCACAACCTACAGTGACCTGTTGTTCATTATATGGCTTCCTGCTTCTGGGAGGAGTAGGTTAGAGACAATCACAGAGGAATGTTCTGCCAAAGTGGTAACATTGATTTAAATAATTGCAATTTATTGCTCTTAAGAGTACAGTTCTTTTATGCATCCTACTGGAGCAGAAGTAACTACTTTGGCAGAAGCCGTAACTTTTCCTCTGATTGTGGTGCACAAGAGCTGTTCCTCTTCAGTTCTTGTAGAGAAGTCCTGTGACTTTCCAGATGGGCTTTGCTACAACAGTAGGTAGAACTCGAAAGGGTCCATTACACAGGGCAGAATCTCTATTGTCTTTATTGTAGTCCAGTTCAAATGAAACATGGTAGTTAAAATAGAAGGAAAAACAAATTGGTAAGACTAGACATTTACCCCAAATCGTAGTATCTGGAGACAGGACTTCAAGTTCAACAAAAACACATCCATTTAATTACTGCTTGGTAGTTAACTAAACGTTCCTTTTTCTAAGCACCTTTCCTTGTCTGCCTCTGCTTTTGGACCTCCTTGCATCATGACATGTAACTTCAGTTAGCATTACTGGCGGACTTCAGCTTCATTCTTTTTTTGGTGTTTCAGATTCATGCTTCTTGCTTTGACTATGTTTCCTGATCCATATAGCTGTATGTCATACGCCTAACCTTTGTCAGCCATGAGTAGCCTTGTGGTTATATTTTGACATGAACTGCACTCATCCCATTACTTTGGAGTGTCAGTTAATACATTCTTTTCTGGTCTGAGGTCTAGTTACTACTTTTTGGGACAGGGAACAACAGACACAGAACCTGTCTTAGTGCAACCTGTTAAAGTTTGATAGAGTAACTAAAGCCCATCTCTACTTCAGGTTTCTGGCAGGGACCATATGCAAAGCAGCTGATGTTAGTTTGCTTTGAGCTTTCAACATTACTCCGGCTCTTCTTGACTGTACCTGGTTTTGAAGGCATTTTCACACATTAGTCTTCTTTAGACAGGCTGTAGTTTCATATTAGGATGTTGCCATTGATTTTTTTTGTCAGTGGCACCTCAGCCTCTGTGAACTGTTCTTCCACCAATCTAGCAATTTAATCTTTGTATCTTGGGTTTCAGGCAACACAGTGCAATTTTCTAGTTTGTCTTCCCAACTTGCATTTGGTCTTTAATCTGTCCTTACATGACTATTTAATATACAAGTCTTGTATTTAAATACAGGATTAGGATTGATATGCACAGTAGAGAATTGATTTTTCAGCTTTGTGAAAACTGACAAATATGGCCACTTGAAAGTGAAGGCACAATCTTAAACTGAGCATTCAATTTTGATTCCTGGTTCAGTTTTAGGAAAATGAGCAATTCAAATGAAAAAGTGTTTATTTTCTACTGTTAACATTAGTAATTTTTAACTCAAGTACTTTGGAACCTGTGCATGTTGGAAGACTTCTGTTTTCCTCTTTATAGTTAGAAACTTGAGGGAGCTGCAGGTTACTGTCTTGTGATTTCCATTTGGCCTTCAGTGACAGGAGATTAGAGCTGTTCTCTACTGAAGGAAACACATTAGAGGTGGATTGATCCTACAGCTGAACCCTGGGATAGCTTAGATTTTAGATAAAATTAATTCCAAACCCTCTTACAGTTTGAGTAAGTTTTTGTGGTAAAGCTTCTGTCTTTAATACTTGTGACACCTTCTAAGGAACACTGATAACACATTAAAAAAAGGCTAAATCAGTATTTTAGTTTTTGAAGGATGGCTATCTAGTATGGTATACTATTTATTCAGAATTTATTTGAGACAGATATATGTATCATGGTGCTGTAGTTGCAGAAGCAGGGATTAAAATAATTCATCTCTGGTTTTAGCCTTTCTGTTACTTTCCATGGATGATAAGCATTCTTAAAGTCACTTTTTTGTTTTGTTGTGGTTTTGTTTCTGAAGAACAGTAATCCTTATGCCTTACTGCCAATGTGCTGATGGCCAAAGCACTTATTTTCATGAACAAAAATACTAGTAATTACACATTCTTTTAATGGATGAACACTGCTGTAGCCCTAGAATTTGAAGCAGCCTGTCAGTCTTTCTTGGAAGTCAAGAACTTTTTGTTATTGGACACCCCCTTTGAAGGTGTTTGAAAACAAACAAATAACCCAGCCAGTTTTAAGTGAGAGGTCAGTTCAAAATTACTTGAACGTGTTGCATAGTAACATGTTCAACTGGCAGCAACAAGTTTCACTGTGTAATTATTCCTTTTTAGATAATTAATATCACAGAATTTGTTGTTTGCTCGTATCTGTAGGAGCTTCTTGCAATCCTAAATCATATTATCCAGAAGTAGAAATCACTGAATTATTTCAGCATTGCCCTGAAAATCACATGTATTAATTTGGAGTCAGAAGATTTGAGCAGTGCTGAAAAATAAATAAATCTACATCTTACTTTTTTCAACATTTGGTTTACAATCTAATTCTGAAAGATAAAAGTAGTACAGTAACATACTGCAGAGATTTATCTTCCTTGACTACCTCATTACAGTTCTGTTTAGCTGACTTGAAAATATTATTTAGCAAATGCTTTCTTGACCAGGATATCTTAACAATTAATCAAAACTTGTTTTTTTAAAAATACTGTGCTTGTTTTGTGTCCGTTTTTCCTGAACTGATGTACTTAAAAATTATAACTGTATCTTCCCACTGTGCAAGTTAAAAATGGAACCTGTTTCATGAATGAATTTAAGAAATGTTATGATTCAGTGGATAGAATAATTAAAGTTGGGGTTTTTAACGTTTGTAAATAGGAATTGCAAGAATATGCTGTAAATTTTTTTATTTGTTTACAAGTATTATCTATTTTAAGAATTTTGTATTTCATCTAAAAGTACGTTGTCATGAATAGCAAATTACATCTGCCTTATCATGCACAGGAATTGGAATCAAGCTAGTTCATTATTTTTTGACAAGATTTTCTTTTAATTTTGAAGCTCTGTGATAGCGTCTTTCTTTGGAGAAAGCATGCTAAATATTATTCTGCAAGATTTACATAAATAACAGAAAATGTTAAGGCACCTGAAATCATAGATTTCATTCAGTGGTTAATAACTAATAAACTAATAGTCTTTTGGGTTTAGAGAGTTCTGTGTAATTTTGACAAAGCAAATGATCTTTTAGGAAGAATTTAGTCAACTTACTAAAGGATTTAGATCTTTTAGAAGAAAGCACACGTCCAAGGAGAGGCTGTCTCAAAATCTGAATAAGGCTAAACTCTAAAATCTGTACCTTGCTTGTGAAATGTAAATTTCATTCCCCACTCAAGTCTGAGCAAAAGGCTGTCTTTTTGGAACCTTAATATTGGAAACTAAAGTGATTGTTTGGAACAGCTGTGCAAACTCCAGACTTAATTTTTTTAGATGTTATAAGTGAGCTAAACGTAATTCTTTAAAAATTGCTCTGAGTTTATAACTTCTGAATGTATTCTTCAGACCAAGGTTTTACTTGTGTAGTACCCACCTAGTATTCCCACAGTGGTATCATGTATTCAGATGACATATTGCATCGGTGTACACATAACTAGTTATCATGCATGAACTTTTGCTTCATGCTTCACAATCTCTGAAATGTCAATACAGAGGTAGTATTTTCTGTCCAGCCACTCATGGCGCTTTATTTATTTTGCACATGATGTTGTATGAACTGCAAGAGAATTTTCAGCTTCAGAATCTTAAAATGGTGATTCCCAAACTTTACTGGGCTTGACTACCACTTGTTTCATGTTCACAACTACAAGTTTAGGCCATTTATTTTTCTGTAAAGGTCTATATTCCCCTCCTCTCTCCATCTGCGTTCCCTCTTTTCCCCACAGCCCTGACCCCAGGGTTTTGGAACCGAGATTTGAGCAGTAGGAGTGCAGTTTCACATTAAAATAAATTCAGAACATTTTTTCTAGTACTTGGAAAGATTAATTAAAATTTGATAAGAAAAAACTCAGAAAATAATTGAGATTACATAAAATGACCTTTGGTGTCTTGATAATTGTATTGTTAATCTGAAGTTTACACTTGTGAGTGAGTATTCATGTTTTTGCATATGTTCAAACTGTTAACTGTACAAAAATGAAAGATGGGTTGATATGGTATTAGTATTACAAGACAAAGAGGTTTTAGAGAGATGTCAAGCTGAGTATTAAGGAAAATTAAATGTTATTATTAAATGTGACTTTTGAATATATTTAGATGAAGGCTAGACAGTCAAATAACCTGAATTCTGGTCTTTTTAGTACTGTTCACTAGCACCATAATTATGGTTGTGGTATTTCAGTATTACTACAGATTAGATTAAAATGACTTAAAAAAAAAGGCTTTGTCTCCTTTTCAACCTCTTACCTATTTTAGCAGATATTTCCTGTAAGATATTTTGTTACTTTTCTATACCTACTCTAGAGACGCTTTTGAGGCTCAGAGCTTTGTTTTGCTCAGACAAGCTCCTGTTGTTTCTAAAGGTTTAGAAAAAAAATTCTATGCCAAGGCTGCAATATGCTTTATAAGAATTATATTTTTTCATTAAAGACATTTTCCATAATAGGGAATTTATTTTAAGTTATAACTGTCTGTCATAAATATATATTTTAGGAGCATCATTCCTTAAAGAATTATTGAAGGATGTATTTTGTTGTATAAACAGTTTGTATCATAACACAGATTATGGTTATCAGTTTGTAGAAATAGTTTATAGGCATTAGTTTAGAATTGGAAATAGATTATAGAATTAGTTTACAGAAATAATTTCCTTTAAATTAATTTTACAGAAAATATGTGTCTTGGTTAATCTAAAAGTTTTAACCAGTTAAGTTAGAAAATAAAACTGTGTTTTAAGCATTTAAATAAAATTTTAAATGCTTGAGCCCCCTCTAGATTATTCCTAAAATAATTTAATTTATAAGAAAATAATAGAGGAAATAACAAAGGAGACAGTCGGCTGCTTGCCGGACTGTAGAAGATATTGCATAGAAATACGGAGTTTTTCATCTATGAGATTTCAAAACATTTGATGTCAGTCTTTAAATATTTGTGAATAAAGCATGCACCAGTTTTTAATTAGTGTTAGTTCAAACTGTGAAGAAGATTTAAAAGCAATAGAATAATATTAGTCAGCAATTATAAGAAAGTGAGAGGCAATATTAACGTACGTTCTGCCCACTATCTACGTCTTAATTATTTTGGAGTTCTCACAGTAAAAACAGATTCCAGGTAGTATCTGTGCATCAGTAGAATCAGTGCTAAAAGTTAAGCAAAGTAGATGTTTCTGAAATACCATGTTATGGAAGGTATTTCGCTAGATAAATGGTATTAGTGAAATAAAATAGTATAATAGAACCTTCTTAACCACCTTGATAATAAAATAATATAATTAAGGATTTCAGAGTTAAGCAATATCAGAACTAAGACTAACTGTATTACCTTATGTCACATCTAATCCCCTTGTATTTATCTATAATGTATAATTCTATATGTATGTAGTGTTTCCATGGAAATTTATTCGTTTTATAGGATGGACAAAGTTCAAAGAGTAAGTGCTAATTAATTTTTTTTTTTCATTTCATTACTCTGCATGACCCCATTCCTCATTCATTAGTATTCAGTCATGCTGTAAAGACAGAATTCTTATTTTGCCCTACCTTTTTTCTATAACATTTATCTTTACGGTACCCAAAATCTTCATAATCGTTAATTAATTTATTTTTATAGTATAATGGAAGGCAAGATCCCAGTTTTCATCCTTATAGTATGTGACAAAGTGTGAGCGGTGGGATTTTAAGTCTGAAATATCCACTCATGTTAAATATTCCACCTGAAACAGTGAATATTTAAGAACAGGTATCAGTATGTAAGCTCAGTACATTTGAGCACAGCTCCTTGGGCTTCAGTTGCAGATAGAAGCTCTGAGTATTTCTGCACATTAGATGCCATAGCCTAAGCCAAACCGCACTTGTTTTGTTTGTGGAAAGATAATGCTGTTAGTTTCTGACATCTTGAATGTTTTTACTTGTAGATTCACTGAGGTACTTTGGTCTGTTTCTTGTGCTGCACTGCAGAAATAAGAGAAATTACAGTAACAAAAAATTCAGTAGTTGCTGCAGTACAGAAACTGTTTTAAACTGCTTGTGTGGTAACTAAGGTAACCAGTTCTTCCACGAAATTGAATTTATATTTATCAGTTTTCAGTACGTAGTTTTATGTGTTTGTATTTTTTAAAGGAATTTTTCACATTAATATCTAAGAGTGGGCTAATGAAGAGACTTGAGCTTTTTCAGTGCTTTATGTAGGTGACGTGACATACATATCAGTCATAGATGAGTTGTTTGAGTTGGAAAAAATTAACTTGACATTGGAAAAGAAACAGTCACTGAACTGCTTAATACTCCTTGATCTTTTATTTTGAAGTTTTGCTTTGATGTATATTCAGGCCTGTGAGAAATGTTGCCAGCTTATGTTTGCACTAGCTTTTACTGAAATTTGCATCACACATTGAATCATATTTTGGGTGGGAGGGAGTTCTTCTTGTCCAACCTCTTGCTCATAGAAGATCCAGTTAGATCAAACTCTTCAGGTCTTGCCCCATCAAGTTTCAGATATTTCTAAGGATTGAAATTTTGCAGTCTTCCAGTATTTGACCACTCTCGTGGTATATTTTTTTTTCCTTATACCTAGCCAGAATTTCCTGTCTTGCATTTTATATCTGTAGTCCCTTGTCTTAGCTCTGTGAACCTTTGAGAAGAGTCTCACTGTGTCTTCTCTATCTGCTCCTGTTAAAGAGGCCAGTAAGGTATTTCCCAGCTTTCTGTTCTTAAGGGTGGGGAGAACAGTTCTCATTCTTTCCTCAACCATCCTGCACTATGGGCACCTAACCATACTGTACTTGTCCCGGTATGTCAATGTTTTCATTGCGGTGGGGAGCCCAGTGCTGCACCCCGTAATGGAGGTGTGGTCTTACAAGTGCTGAGCAGAGGGGATAATAATATCCTTCTATCTCTTGGCCACAGTCTTGCTGCTACAGTCCATTGTGTGGCTGAACATCTTTGCCACAGTGGTGCGCTGCTAATTCAAATTGTTACCCCCCAAGATCTGGTTTTGGTCCTGCTAGTACAGGGAAGAGATTTTGAATGCTGGAGAAGCCAAGGGCTGCTAAGATGGTTAGGGGTAGGTGTGCTTGCTGAAAGAGGAGACATCCAAGGATCAGGGTTTTGTTCAGTCTGGAGAAAGGAAGGCTGGGCATCTAGTTGCTGTCTTTCCATTTAAAGGTACTTGGAGAGAAGACCGAGTCATGCTTTCCTTAAAGATACACAGTGAAAGCACAAGTGGAAACAGTCACCAGCTAAAACAGGGAAGGCCTTAATTGGACATAAGAAGACAGGTCTCCAATATGGGAGCGTTTGTGATTGCACCAAGCTGCCCACAGACTGACAGGACTGGGCCAGACATAGCTCTGAGGAGCCTAGTCCAATGTGGAAGATAATCCTGCTTTAAGCAGCCTTGGTCTAGATGACTTCCAGGAGTTCCTACCAACTTCAATCTATCTATGATTCTTTATTATGGCATTTCTCAGGCTAAAATTCCCCCAGTTATGATAGCTCATTATCTTTACAACATCTGTCTTCTCCTTCAGCGTACCTCTAGTGGAGAAATATATGAAAATTATCTGATATACCATTTTATATGATGAAAAATATTGCTGTCCTTTCATGCATAGCAGCAAGGTACTGTAGATTTTTTTTTTATTGCTTTCTCATGCTTTTTATTAGCTGTTCGTTCTTTTTTGTTTCTGGCAAATGTGATGTACTTAGAAAGGGTACAAAATAATCATTTGGTGGTAAGAAAGGTCATTGGAAAGGTCAGAGTAGTACAGTTCATTGCTAAATCTGCAGACCAGGGTAGTTCAACTTGTTACTAATTGAAGTTGGATTACTGGAAGAGTGCTCCAGCAAGCTCAGACATTTTTGCGTGTGTGTTTGTGCTTTGAGCGATTAGTAGTAGCATAATACTACTACTGGTTTGAAGGTGACTGCTTTAGGAGTAATTGTAACTGTTGGGTAAGGTAGGAGGATCATGTGAGAGGGAACAGCATCATAAGAAAAATATAGGAAGAAAGTATGCCCAATACTGGTATGCAGCCGAAAGGAAATGGGTTATTTAAAGTTAAGATCATCTGATTTTTAGGAATTTTGCTTTAAAACATTGTACATCCTCTGTATTATCTCTAAAGTAAGAGCCGAGAGGTATACATTTACCATTTTCACCTTAAGGTGATTACATAGTTAGTGTTGTATTTAATGTTCAAATAAGTTTGAGTTTTGTGTGTATGGTATTTAGATTTGATATTTGAGGATGAAGTTGCTTGTGCACACTAAATACTTGGTTTGCCATTAAATTCAGTCAATTCTTTGGACACATCTAATTTGGACTTGGGATAACTGTGCCATTCCAGAAATTTCTTTCTCACTCATACGCAAGAGATTCCTCATACTTAAACATGCTCACGACTGCTTCATGGAAATATTCTGAACTCTAGATTAGTTTTTTAATTTGCATCAGGTCTCAAAATACCTGTCTGATTTGTGCTCTTTTAGATTAAAAAAATAAAGAGTGATTTCCTGAGTGCAGCATCTCAGTTCTTGAATACTTCATCTTAGACAATTAATGGAACAGCAACAATGGCCTAATTTATTCAGAATTCTATTTTCTTGTGAACCTTATGCTTTCATTTATTAAGGTAACACGCTTCACAGATTCATCACTGATTCCTGGTATCTATTCCTTCTCTTGTGTAAATAACTGCTTTGGTTTTGTTAGTGTTATTTTTGCTCCTTTTTAAAATGTAGGTTTAAGGAAGTAAGTCGATTTTGTCATTGTATCTTCTGCATGGTTTTGAAATTCATAATGCTTTTTAGTTGCTTTCCTATTATAGATTTCACTACATCTTACAGTGCTCTGGTCTGACTTCTTCATGTTTTGTTTATATGATTGCAGCCCTATTCATTATATATTCATTATATTTCGTGGTTCATAACTGCTGAGCATTGTGTCCACTGTACATCTTGCAGTCTATAGAAAGTGGTGATTTGTGGGATTTTTTTGATTTTTTTGTGTGATTTTTTTTTTTTAATTGTTGTAATCTTTAGCTTGGTTAGAACTTCAGTCTCTGCGGGAGAAAGTATACGTTATATTGATTAATCATGAAAATATTGATTGCTTACACGTTTTATGGTCTCTTTGTGGTTTTTTGTCTGTGTGTACAAGAATGTTGCAGTTACAATATTTTTTTTTGTCTAAGTGTAGGGCTTGCCACTAGGGAGAGGCAGCTAAAAAAAAAAAATCAAAAAATAGAAAAGCAGAATAGACAAATTCTAATTTATCCACAGTTATTACAGTGTCCATTATTTTTTCCTTATTCCAAAGTTATAAATTATGTCTCATTTTACACTAATCTTTACAAAAATTGCATATATGTATATTTAATAATTTGTAGTTATATAGAATTGCTACAGGTAGTACTACTGAAGG
This sequence comes from Steatornis caripensis, assembly GCA_013398225.1. Lineage (NCBI taxonomy): Eukaryota > Metazoa > Chordata > Aves > Caprimulgiformes > Steatornithidae > Steatornis > Steatornis caripensis. Next base: position 303,438 of record VZSC01004443.1, read on the forward strand.
AATTTTGCTTCTGATTCATAGGCAAATCTTCTAAGATCTCAAATATGGAACTAATGAAAAATGCTACATTGAAGTAAAGGAATGAGATAAGGAGTCATGCTTGGATTGGAAGTTTTTTATGACTGTCTAGATACGTGAGAAGTTTTACCTAAAAAATGAAGATAATTTACTGTAATCTCAGAAAATAAAAAAGTGCAATTTAAATGTAAAACATACAGGGGAAGAAACCCCAATGTCTAGCAATGTTACTGAGACATGGCAATACTGCTTCCTGTTTAGAGTAACAAGGTAAAATATTAATATAGGTGGTTTTCTATGAAAAAATGTAACTTGTTTGAAGCAAAGTTTACTTTTCTTGAATAATTAGTATTAGCTGAGAAATAACTGGGTTAAAAAGGACTTCTCTGAGTTGATGAAATCTAGATAAAATATATGTGCAAGGTATATGTGTGGAATGTATGTATTAGTATCTATATAGCATATAAAATACGTACAGGTAACAGTACCATATAGGTAATCATTGGGTAAAAATTGTCAAAACTATAGACAATTATTTTTCCTTTATGAAAGAATATAAACTCTGGGATGTCTGAATAAAGTGATAAAGCTGTAGTTAGCTTAACACAAAGCCTGTATTTTACTGGATTATAAAACTACAGTGCCTACTACACGATTTTCTATTAATGTTTCAAATGGTGAATCCTAACAGTTTATCTTGTGAAATTTTACTTACAACTCCTGCTGTGCAATGGACACACATGGTGATCCCTATTAGTTAACTCCTTGCATTTCGGCTACTTTTATTGTCTAGACATTAGCAATCTTTTAAGAAAACACCCAGAGGAAAAATATGTTAACATATCTTTAACATTTTCTTTCATATGTTAATGGACAAAAGCCAAGATATCACTTTCCCATTTTATAAAATCGAACTAATTTTTACAAGCATTCGCAATATCAATGATTATGCTAATAAGACAGACGTTTGGGGCAACATGTAAGTAAAGTGTTTCAGAACTGGAGATGTTTCCTGAAGGATGCTATTATCTGCTGCTTCTGGGGGAAAGACAAAAGTTTTCAAAGCATGCTAAATTAATTCTCTCTTGTCTTTTTTAACATAGAATTTTTGTCTCTTAAAGTAATGAGACAAAACCTCAAAGGAGATTTTAGATAAATAAATAAATGACTAAATCGGCTAAATAAGACTGAATCGGAAAGATACTTGCAAGAGTGTGTGTGTCTCGATACGCACGCATACACACGTATATATAGCACTTCTGAAAATTACAAATTAATTAATTAATTGAATGCAGGATGATGATTAGGAATGCCATTGTCTCACAAATTAGTTCCCACATAGCTATTTAGGAAGGTCCAGGGGAAATTATTTATTTGGGCCATGACAGTAGCAAAACACTGGAATTAGAGCATCTCTAAACCACTGATTATTGTGCAGTTGCTGCGCTATGCTTCACACAGCGATCACGCCTTATGTCTGACTTTGATTGTTTCAGCTTCCTTTAAAATTCCTTTTAAGTGACTGACGTTTTTCATCTGTATGTCCAAATTAAATAGCAAATGAAGTAGGAGTGTCTACTAAAAATCATATGCAATGTAAGGGGTAGTGAATGTTGTACATATGTAAAGAAAGAAGGCATCTGTAATATGCTTTGAAATACAGATATGATGGGTGGAATTTATTTAGTTAACTTTAAATGTAAAAAATGTAGACATGTAGAATTGAGCTAATGAGCTCCAGAATTACTTGAATTCAGTAAAGAGAAACAGGAAATTCTAGAATCACAGAGTCATTTAGGTTGGCAAAGACCCATAAGATCATAGAGTCCAACAGTAAACCTAACACTGCTAAGTCCACCACTAAGCATGTCTACATGGTTCATCTGAACTGTCTCATGTATCTGCTGTGGCTGAGGTGAAACTTATATCCTCTTTAATAACTTGACTTTCACTTCCTGTAAGGCTAGCTTAGAGTAGCTCAGATGCACATATTCATACTACAGGTCAAGTTTCATCAGGCTAAATTTAAACATAGCTCTCACTACAAAGAAAACGAATTCAAGCGGTGGTAACAGAAGTTAAAACTCCTTGATGAAAGTGTCATTGTAGTGGAAAAACAGATCAGTTCAACAAGATTGGTTCCTATTATCATCATGTGAATGATAGCAAAAGGATAGCCAGCTTAAGGTGGATAAAACTTAGCTCAAAAACAGTTAATAGTTCAGAGGAACTGGAACACCTCTCCTAGGAGGACAGGCTGAGAGAGTTGAGGTTGTGTTCTGCCTGGAGAAGAGAAGGCTCCAGGGAGATCTTATTGCAGCTGTATACAGGGGCTGTGTAAGAAAGATGGAGAGAGACTCTTACCAGGCCCGGTAGTGATAGGACAAGGGGTAATGGTTTTGAAATAAAAGAAGGTAGATTTCGATTGGACACAAGAAATTTTTTTACAGTAAGGGTGGTGAGGCACTGGAACAGGTAGGACAAGGGGTAATGGTTTTGAACTAAGAGAAGGTAGGTTTAGATTGGACATAAGGAAGAATTTTTTTTTTACAGTAAGGGTGGTGAGCCACTGGAATAGGTTACCCAAAGGAGTTGTGGATACCTCATCACTGGAAGTGTTCAAGGTCCAGTTGGATGGGTCTTTGAGCAATCTGATCTAGTGAAAGATGCCCCAGCCCTACGGCAGGGGGCGTTGAAGTAGGTAATTTTTAAAGGTCTCTTCCAACCCAAACCATTCTATGATTCTATGTTGCACTTCATAGTAGTCTTTCTATTGGAGGCACCTGGTAATAAGTAAGCGTTTCTTATTTGGGTTGAAAGCTGCAATCTTTCTTTTTGGCACAGGATATAGTCCATTATTTCAGTATTACTCCAGGCAGAAGGACTCTTAAGATCAGAGTTTATCTGCTGTCATCAGCAGAAAGACATTGAAGAGTAATTCTTATGAATCATCACATAACTGGATTATTTTAAATTATAACAAGATGAACTAAAGGGAAACCATTCTAGAGGATATAGACAGGCTTTGTCAGTTTTATATAATACAAATATGTAGGTTTTCTATGCTTGTACTTGAAATCTTAAGCTTATTATCGAACTAGTAGCCAGCCATTTACATAGATGAGATGAGAAGATGGTATTGGTTCACTGTTGCTGATGTTGTGGGGTATTTTTTGTTTTTGTTTTAAAAAATCGAGTGGCAAGGGAGGGAAAGGTTCTGTTCTCTGCTTGGTTTTCATTGGAATACTATCTGGTCCCCAAAAATAAGCTTGTGCTGGATTATTTTTTTTCCTCCTTTAGGCATGCTCTGTACTGTTTCCTCTAAAGTGACTATTGCCGAGATGGAAAAAGTTACCCGTATCAGTCATAAAAGACCTCCCAAGTAATAACAGAATGAGGAAAGATTAAGCACAACCTGGACTCCATTGCTCAACATTTCGCCTTTCTGCTTAGTAAAACATAAACTGAATAGAAGAGCAAAGATCCCGCAGAAATTTAGAAGTAGCGCATTGGTTGAATTCTTTGCCAAATACGTCAAACCTTTAGCTTTTATATAATACCCTGTGATTGATATTAGATCCTTTTGTGCATTATCTGCCAGTTGGAATGAAGTCTGGCTTCCAAAAAGTGGCAGTTTTGACATTAATGCAACTTCAGAGAAATTAGATTTTCTATAAAGCTTTAGCAGCACTAAAGATAAATACAAAGGGTAATAAGCAGTGTAATGATCTTTGAATCTGCAGCTTCATCCTATCCAGTATCCGAGAAGGCTAATGTAATTTCACAGGTAAAGGTACTAAGATGTATCACTTATCTTTCTCTTCCATGCCTATGCTTATCAACTCAGATGTAATACATTAACATTTGAATGAAAAAAATTTGTCAATCAAGAAAGAGGCATACATTTGAAGGCAGAAAGAAAGAAAGGGAAAGGGAAGTACAAGCATGTCGATGCAGAGTTTTGTTACGAATTCTGACACATATTTAACGTATTAAAATCTCTGCTTTGAAGTATAAATAAAAAGCATATATTCTGTCACAGATGTAATCACATTGATTTTGATAGCCTTTTCTTTATGCGGTACTAATGTGAAGACTTTTCTATAAAGTAATTGTGGAATTCTGAGTTAATCAAGGTATTTCAATACAAAATGTAAAAGGAAAAAAGCCTCAATGGTTTTAAAAGCTGTGAATAGATTACAACACAGGTATGAATTACTTGAAATGTAAATTTTTACTATGACAGAAAAGAGATCAAAGGAGCATCAGCTCTTTTCATTCTCTTTATTCTACCAACTTTACTGGCTGTGTTTAGGTTTAAGGAAATCTGTAGGGATTCTAACTGGTTAAAGTATCATAATTAACAACATTTCCTCATTATTTTATATTTTCAGGTAACATGCATTTGCAACAGGAGTGAATACGTTTCAGGCAAAAAAAATCTTTAATGCCCCATCTAGGCTGTCTTATATAACTGCAAGTCAAATATCAATATGCAGAAATACCTATTTTCTGAGCCACATCTCTGATCCACAGTCTGTTTCGGTGGTTTTACCATTACTGTTACTAATATTCAGTGTTTCTTTCACTCTCTAGTCACTTTATGATTTTTATTTTTTTTACCTCATGTGGCCAAGAAAAGCAAAATCCTTATTTCTTGCCCTAATAGCAGAAATCAGAACAGAATAATCTTACTACTTTTTTACTTGAGTGTTATTTATAGATTCCTTTTTCAAATTGTGTTTTGGGTTGTTTGAACTTTTCAATCTTCCAGTGAGCACTGGGTGAATGAAACCTGGAAAGTACTGCTTGTTCTGAGCTTGCAAATTTTATAAAAATTTTAAGGTTTCTGTAGCATAAATTCTACCTTAAATCCATAATTTCATATGATCTCTCAGAAACAGGTAAATTCTAGGAAAATGTTAACTTGAATTTGGGCTGTCCAATCTCTGCCACTTGTATCCTAAAACTTATTTTCTTTACTGAACTAATTTTGAGAAAGTGCTGAGAATCTGTAGCTTCTCGGTGAACAGTAGAAATATTTAGTATCTCAGAGTTATTTGCTTCAAATCTAATGAAATAAACTGATAAAAGAAGTCTTTAAAATTATGAAAAAACTTTAAATTATCACTCAGAAGAAGGTAACTGAATGAATTCAGTTCTGCTTGATAGGTAGATTTTTAGTTCCATTTTAATATGAAGCTGGATAAAACAGATAAACCAGTTTGATTTACAAGCTTAAAAGGAAATGAAGTATTTTAAGTAGTAAATTTGTTTTTTACATAATGGAAGTATGAGCATTTGTATCATACTTTGATAGTAGCCACTTTGACGGCCTCTGTGTATTCCAGTTATTTTTCTGCTAGTGAAATGGGAGTTCTGCCACAAAAGTTTTTCTTTCATTTATGGAATTATGTATACTGAAGCCTAATTCAGCTGTAAGAATTTTTGATCATTATTATTAATTACTTGGAGACTCTTTGGATGCTAAAGAAAGACCAGAGAGGTCTATGTCGGTATTTAGAGTAAGCAAGCATTTAATTAAGCCTAGTTACTTTGATGTATATAAATACAGTCAATGTGACAAACTGTGACACTTTAAGTCAGATTGTATTTTGAGAATAAGAAAAATACAGAGTCTTTCAGAATAAGATCTATGAAGCGTAGTATATGAGATCAATGAAAAACTGCTATGATTTCTGTTGTCTTTGGGTTAGGCTAGCTAAGTCTTGGAAATCAATTAATCTACTCCAGTTGCATTTCTGAGTAGTTGAAAGCTATATCTGGACTTAGATCTACATAAACTTTGCATAAATGTAAACATTTAACTTAGGAATTTTCCAGTTATGATGATTAATGAATTGCAAAAATGCCGTCGGGGGAAAAATGTCCTACATTATTGGAGAGAGAGTCAGACGACATCTGTTTAGCTTAAAGTACCACCTGTCCTGAGAGGCAAGACTGTTACTTTTCAAGTACTATTATATGTGTCTAAGATCCTTGAACTCCTTATCTAGTAACTAACTGTTACAGAGTGAGGCTGTTGGTTTTTTTTTTTTTTTAATTTTTTAAATTATAGTTTATTTAAAATTACAATGAATTGTATAGATGGAAATCTGTGAACTTCAACTTTTTGAAGGGATAACAGATTGTGTTTTTTCTGCTAATTACAGTAGGTTTTTTTCATCAGTTCATGAACATGGAGTTCATAATTTTCATTGATTCATTTCCATACAGGTGCAGTTCTATAAATCATTGAAAATGTATAACAAAAATAATCCTCTACAGAAGTTGCTTTCCACTTACTGTATTTCTGTGCTGTTTCTAGCTTGATAGGTCTGTATTTACTTATTTTTGTAACTGCACAAATGATTTTGTGTGTTATTTACAAATTATTTGGATTAAAATGTTTGTTTAGCATGTATTACAGAATGGCTGAGGCCCACTGGATTGCTTGAGAATGTGTTAATACAACTAAATATCTTTTAAGTAAAACTTACAGAGGGTGAACTGCCCTACCTTAAGAAATACTCTGTCCTGAATTCACTGACGTCTTTCAGAGGCCCCAGTTTCAAGACAATGAATTTTAGAAATGCTACAGGTTATTTTATTTAATAAAACATACTGTTGAACATGAGAGAATCATTTTTGTCTTAGATATGCTTCTTAGATACCCACTAGTCAGCTCTAGCTTAAACATTTTGGAAAGCAGAGCATTCTGTCTGGTATGGAAACCAAGTTCTTTACTTTGTGAACTGCTAGATTTTAACTTATCTCTTGTTTTAAAACATAACTTCCACTTCAAATGCATATCCTAATAAACGTATTTGCAAATTAATCCCAATTTGGAAATAAAGATACTCATTACACAAGCCATATACTACGTTTATTGTTTTAAAAAAGTTTGTTCCGAGCAATTGTTCTCCCAATTCAAAGTTCTTATAAGCATTTAGCTATTTGTTTCCTAACACGGGAGTATTTTTGTGCTGTTTGTTAGATGGATTATACCTTTAGTTTGGTAAGCACAGAACATTTAAGAACACAGAAGAAATGAGATTTAATGCTGTGTTTGTCCATGTAATTATCCAAAACGCTGTTGTGCAAGACTCTCCTACTTATTTTTGTGGGTGCACTAGAAAGATAATCTACTTTTAATCTCTTGATAACTGAGTGAATTAAAAGCATTCAGTAACCCCGCCTTCTCTGTATCCTCCATCACTAGGGCAGCCACCTCATTCAGCAGCCAGCCCACATTTTCCTCAGTCTTCATTTTGCTACTGATATACTTGAAAAAGCCCTTCTTTTTGTCCTTGTTGACATCCCTTGCTAGATTTAATTCCAAGTAGGCCTTAGCACTCCTCGTGTCATCCCTGCATACTCTGACAACATTCCTATATTCCTCCCAAATGGATTGTTCCTTTAACACATTCTGTAGACTGCCTTCTTCCATTTGAGTTTTTCTAGAAGCTCCTTGCTCT
>VZSC01004443.1:311345-333922 GCA_013398225.1 Steatornis caripensis
CATCCATGCAGGTCTTCTGCCTCCTTTGCTTGATTTCTGACTTAGAGGGATGCACCAATCTTGAGATCGGACGAAGTGGTACTTGACTAGTAACCAGCTCTCTTGGACCACCCTACCTTCTAGAGCCCGAATCCATGGGATTCTTCCAAGTAGGTCTTTGAAGAGGCCCAAGTTAGCTCTCCTGAACTCTAGGGTTGTAATCCTACTTACTGCCCTGCTTCTTCCACACAGGATCCTGAACTCCATCATCTCACGGTCACCACAGCCAAGGCTGTCCCCAACCTTCACATCCTCAACCAGTCTTTGTTTGTTAGTATCAGATTCAGCATCACTTCTCTCCTCATTGGCTTCTCCACCACCTGTGTCAAAAAGTTACCATAAATGCTCTTGCAGGAATCTCCTGGACTGTGCATGCCTATCTGTGTTGCTTTTCCAGCAAATACCAGGGTGATTGAAGTCCCCCATGAGAACCAGAGCCTGTGCTTATGAGGCTGCTTTCAGCTGTCTGTAGAAGGCCTCATCAACTTCCTCTTCCTGATCAGGTGGCCTGTAGTAAACACCCACAACAGTGTCACCTGTATTAGCCTGCCCCTTAATTCTTATCCATAAGCTCTCAACTTGTTCTTCATCCACCCCTAGGCAGAGCTTGGTGCATTCCAGTTGCTCTCTCACATAAAGAGCAACTCCACCACCATGCCTTGCTGTCTTTTCTTTCCTAAAAAGTACGTAGCCATCTGTGACAGCATTTCAGTCATGCAAGCTATCCCATTATATCTCTGTAATTACAATGAGATCATGACCCTGCGACCGCACACAGATCTCTAGTTCTTCCTGTTTATTCCCTGTCCTGCATGTGTTGGTGTACAGGCACTTCAGAGAGGTAATTGAACATGCAAGTTTCCCTGTGGGGATGCACGAAGAGCCACCATGGCCACCCACCTCAAGTGTGTGTATGGCTTTCTGGTTCTCATCNCGGTCACCACAGCCAAGGCTGTCCCCAACCTTCACATCCTCAACCAGTCTTTGTTTGTTAGTATCAGATTCAGCATCACTTCTCTCCTCATTGGCTTCTCCACCACCTGTGTCAAAAAGTTACCATAAATGCTCTTGCAGGAATCTCCTGGACTGTGCATGCCTATCTGTGTTGCTTTTCCAGCAAATACCAGGGTGATTGAAGTCCCCCATGAGAACCAGAGCCTGTGCTTATGAGGCTGCTTTCAGCTGTCTGTAGAAGGCCTCATCAACTTCCTCTTCCTGATCAGGTGGCCTGTAGTAAACACCCACAACAGTGTCACCTGTATTAGCCTGCCCCTTAATTCTTATCCATAAGCTCTCAACTTGTTCTTCATCCACCCCTAGGCAGAGCTTGGTGCATTCCAGTTGCTCTCTCACATAAAGAGCAACTCCACCACCATGCCTTGCTGTCTTTTCTTTCCTAAAAAGTACGTAGCCATCTGTGACAGCATTTCAGTCATGCAAGCTATCCCATTATATCTCTGTAATTACAATGAGATCATGACCCTGCGACCGCACACAGATCTCTAGTTCTTCCTGTTTATTCCCTGTCCTGCATGTGTTGGTGTACAGGCACTTCAGAGAGGTAATTGAACATGCAAGTTTCCCTGTGGGGATGCACGAAGAGCCACCATGGCCACCCACCTCAAGTGTGTGTATGGCTTTCTGGTTCTCATCTTTCTGTGATAGATACCTTTCTGGAGAGTCTTGAATGTGTTACTTAAAAGGTCTTCCAATCTTTCCATACTTTAAAGTTTAAACAGTTATCTATTATTATGTGATCTTCAGTTTTAACTATGTTGAAGAACATTGCATTTAACTTTTCTGTTTTGCTTTCATTTGTTTGAAGAAAGGGCTAGAATGAATTGTTCTGCCTGATTCTAGATACTTGTCACATAAATCAATCTTGAGCCTAAGACTAAGGAAAGGTTACTTACAGGAAGCTATGCAGACTTAAGAAAAATAGTAAGAGAAGATAACTGTAGTTCACTGCTCATTTCTTCTTGTACACTCTCTTTTCAGAACAAGACTCAAAAATAGTACAAATCTGTTCAGAGTTTTGGATGTGGTGAGACTTTCTCAGCTGCACTAAGCCAAAACCAAGGCTCTCAATCTACAAAGTACTAACTCTATACATACCATTTTGGTGTTTCATTTTTCCTTTTGTCCAGATGACTCATGACTCTAATGACAAATATTTTTCATAAAGTCTCTGGGCAGTATTCCTAAGAACACACGTCTGTTTCTTCTTTCTTTTTGTAAAAATGAGGAGAGGAAAACCTTGAAAATACCACCAAGAAAGATGCCAATATGACCAAGTTTTTTTAAGAACCAGAAAAGAAAGAAAAAGGGCTGAAGTTTCTCACACTTCACAATTAGGAGAATGCTTCGTGTCTTTAGGGTACAGAAGCTTGACATACAATGTTTGAACTGCTTTCAGATTGAGAAAATGATATTATTTGAAGACAAGGAAAATTCAAACTGGCAAATTTGGAGTTAAACTACCTGATAATGCAGCTAAAATTACAATACAGTTTCTTTTGAGCAAAGAGATTGACTAGATGGTGAGAAGTAGGACTCTAATTTATGCTGTGCATTCAAATTCAAGACCTGTTTTATTAACTATAGTACAGTTGTGCAGTTGAGAAAAGGAAGATGAGAATTGCATCTAAATTACTACAGTCAGATTCTGTTGAGTTCTGCCTGTCTCTGAATAGGCAATAATATTTTTCAGCTTATGAAATGGGAAACTATGTTAGTTACTTTAGTTCGCTTTACACTCCTTAAAAAGAATTACGGGAATTGCCCTATATCAGGACAGCAGTAGAACACCACAACTTTTTTTTAATGTCAAAAGCTATATCAGGGTCCAAACACTTCAAAAATGGCTGCAATATCCAGAAGTAGATTGTTCAGACAGGCATTTCTTTTATCCTTTTTGCTTCATAGTATTCAAAAGTGAGTTATCTAGTTTTGAAATCTTTGATTGCAGGAAAATGGACATTTCCTTGGCATGTTTGATAGTATTGTGCCCTAAAGTAATTAGATAGAAAGTCAGAACTATACACTTGAGTCTTGTTTTGGTCTTTTTCTCATCTGTTGTGATAACATGGAAGATTCCTTAATAAATTTTCAGTGATTATTTTTTATCTTTTCATTTGCTTCAACATCACGTCTTGACATGCACTCATTTATATAAATTAATGAGGGTTTTGAGGTATTAGAGATGAGTGGCCACAAGATGTATTCTTTACAAATATGCTTTAAGGTTTTCAGGTAGAGAGCGTTCTTCACGCTCATTTTGAAGATTACACTTCATAAGTGAAAGGCGAAGTAGGTAGCATGCCTTCAGGATTTCTACAATTCCCTTTCCTTCTCCACTTTATTCTGCTGACAAAGGTAAATCTGTTTGCTGCCTCTAAAGCTGCCAGTTTTGTCTGTGTTTGTGTACACGTGTTTCATTTTAGCTTCCTGAAGAGAGGTTAGGAATGATCTTTTTCCACGACATTTGTGGTCTGAGCTCAGGGTTATTTCTTGGAAGGTTTGGATTCTGCTTTAGCATAGGAAGGAATCACACCCATCTTTCTTGAGTGAGTTCTTCAGTCATAGGTCTCCTAAGACAAGGGCCAAGACTTGGCCCTTGATTTGTTTTTGTACAGCACAGGATAAGGTTCTTAACTCTTGAGGAGTTTTTTTAAAAGGCAGGTCCAAGACAGAGCTCTTCCAGCAGCCTAGCAAGAGACAATGTTGAAGAGGGCTGGGACATCACTTTGATATTTCCTATCAGTTACTTAGATTTCTTAGCAAGAGCAAAACGTATTTTTTATTTTAAAAACAAATAAGAGCATTTCGATGTTGAGCGTATGCCCATAATACAAGTTTTTTGAGACCTAACAACATCCTATATGTTCTTTAAATGGTCCTGTTATTTATTAAAGGCTTTTGTGTCTGTTACACTGTGCTTTCATGCATATTGGAAGCACGATAGGGAGGACCTGTGGTACCTGAATGTGTCTTCTAATAGCACATTTTTTCCATCAACAGATTCTGTAGTGATATCTTTATGCCAAGGGCAACAGTTGAATTTATTGAACAGTTAAATTTATTGACCAGCCATGGCTGTTCTGTAGGACTACGCCAGCCAAAGTGAGACAGATGCCCTGAACAAGTATCAAATGTCATTCCAGGGATTCTGGGGAGAAAAGAAAGGGAAGTAAAATAGCAACTGCTATCTTAGATGTAATAAATTCCCTGTATGAATTGAATTCCTAAGAGCAGCTGCTCTTTGGGTGGTTTTGGTTTGATTTTGTTTTGTGGGAGGTTTTTTTTGTGTCACACGTTAGCAATTCCAGTAGTTCAGATGTCATGTCTCACCACTTGCAACGCTGTTCTGTTTGTAGTCTTTTTGCTGATATGAGACCTAAAAATAAAGCAACTGACAGTTATGTACTTTTCCTACTTTTATGATTTGAGTATCATAGGCTGATGGTAGATGTTCTTTTGGGTGACAGACATACTCTCTTCATGCTTCCTACTTGGGCTATCATTCCTCTTTGCGTTGTTTTCAGTTCTGGAGAGGCAGAGCACCATTTTCATGAAGTAATAGCACTTCCCTAGGTCTCAGATTGATTTAATCTCATCTGTCTTGTCATGTTTCTGGAAGTCCCCAATGTCATCAGTGTCAGTTTTTAACATTGCAGGCATTTTTTAAAGTTTTGTGTTGAAGAAAATGTCAGTAGGTGAAAACCAGGTGCTTCATCGATGCTGTTCCATAATGTGAACTGCTAAATACAGTTCAGAGTATTGCTCTACCAACTCCTTTGAAGAGACATTTATTATTTGACACAATTTTGTAGTGTGAGTTCAACTGTGGCTAAGTGATCATTTGAAACCTGTACTGACATGAATGTCTGTATACCATAATAACTGATTCTAGCTAATTTGTAATAAGACTTCTTAAAGTTATATATGATTACTATGGAGCAGCTGACCCCTGAAGGACGTCCTTTCCCAGGTGGTCAGCATTTTTATATAGTTGCAGTTTCNTTTCCACGACATTTGTGGTCTGAGCTCAGGGTTATTTCTTGGAAGGTTTGGATTCTGCTTTAGCATAGGAAGGAATCACACCCATCTTTCTTGAGTGAGTTCTTCAGTCACAGGTCTCCTAAGACAAGGGCCAAGACTTGGCCCTTGATTTGTTTTTGTACAGCACAGGATAAGGTTCTTAACTCTTGAGGAGTTTTTTTAAAAGGCAGGTCCAAGACAGAGCTCTTCCAGCAGCCTAGCAAGAGACAATGTTGAAGAGGGCTGGGACATCACTTTGATATTTCCTATCAGTTACTTAGATTTCTTAGCAAGAGCAAAACGTATTTTTTATTTTAAAAACAAATAAGAGCATTTCGATGTTGAGCGTATGCCCATAATACAAGTTTTTTGAGACCTAACAACATCCTATATGTTCTTTAAATGGTCCTGTTATTTATTAAAGGCTTTTGTGTCTGTTACACTGTGCTTTCATGCATATTGGAAGCACGATAGGGAGGACCTGTGGTACCTGAATGTGTCTTCTAATAGCACATTTTTTCCATCAACAGATTCTGTAGTGATATCTTTATGCCAAGGGCAACAGTTGAATTTATTGAACAGTTAAATTTATTGACCAGCCATGGCTGTTCTGTAGGACTACGCCAGCCAAAGTGAGACAGATGCCCTGAACAAGTATCAAATGTCATTCCAGGGATTCTGGGGAGAAAAGAAAGGGAAGTAAAATAGCAACTGCTATCTTAGATGTAATAAATTCCCTGTATGAATTGAATTCCTAAGAGCAGCTGCTCTTTGGGTGGTTTTGGTTTGATTTTGTTTTGTGGGAGGTTTTTTTTGTGTCACACGTTAGCAATTCCAGTAGTTCAGATGTCATGTCTCACCACTTGCAACGCTGTTCTGTTTGTAGTCTTTTTGCTGATATGAGACCTAAAAATAAAGCAACTGACAGTTATGTACTTTTCCTACTTTTATGATTTGAGTATCATAGGCTGATGGTAGATGTTCTTTTGGGTGACAGACATACTCTCTTCATGCTTCCTACTTGGGCTATCATTCCTCTTTGCGTTGTTTTCAGTTCTGGAGAGGCAGAGCACCATTTTCATGAAGTAATAGCACTTCCCTAGGTCTCAGATTGATTTAATCTCATCTGTCTTGTCATGTTTCTGGAAGTCCCCAATGTCATCAGTGTCAGTTTTTAACATTGCAGGCATTTTTTAAAGTTTTGTGTTGAAGAAAATGTCAGTAGGTGAAAACCAGGTGCTTCATCGATGCTGTTCCATAATGTGAACTGCTAAATACAGTTCAGAGTATTGCTCTACCAACTCCTTTGAAGAGACATTTATTATTTGACACAATTTTGTAGTGTGAGTTCAACTGTGGCTAAGTGATCATTTGAAACCTGTACTGACATGAATGTCTGTATACCATAATAACTGATTCTAGCTAATTTGTAATAAGACTTCTTAAAGTTATATATGATTACTATGGAGCAGCTGACCCCTGAAGGACGTCCTTTCCCAGGTGGTCAGCATTTTTATATAGTTGCAGTTTCATCCGTTATTGAAAATGTATTGATCCTAATATGTAACCTGTCTGTCACACAAATATTTAAGGGAAGATTATGAATTAAGCATTACTCTGTTTTAGACAAAACAAATCTGAACTGTAGGGCGATGGAGACCACTTTTAGAAGGAGCTGCTTTTGTTAGTGAAACTGAAGTTGCAGAGACTAGAAAAATAGTTTGCAGCATCTGGTCTTACACCCTAATTATGTTCAGGTAGTCCTCACCATTCTACCCTTGCTTTTTTTTTTCCTCAAAACAATGACTCATCCACAAGACACAGGTGGGGTTCAAAGAGAGCTGGAGGTGGGGGGGACTTAAGATGATAAAGGCATAAAAATCTCTTTAATGTTTTCAGCTAGCTTGCCTCTCCAGAATCCACTGGGTTTTGGATCTCATAGTCAGGACATGAGAAAAGGATGATTTTAGGTTCCACTCATCTTGGGATTCTTTATGCCATCTAGTTCAAGAGTTTTCAGATAAAATAAGCAGCACAGCTTTCAAGCTGGGATTTAGACAAAGAAAGGTAGCTGTAATGATGGTGGGGTTTGTTCTGTTTTGTTTTTATTATTTTTTTTAAAGTTGAGCAGTTAGCAAATGTCCAGAAATCTTTAACTATGTGGCCACTTGAGCTTCCTTAATGTTTCAATTAATAGCTTAAACCTCTAGTCTCTCCAATGGTAGATCACTTGGGAATATTACAATGTCCCCTGGGGAAATCAAGATTTGTCTCCCTGTTACAGAGTTCAGAATACAAGTAAATAATAATTTGTCTTTAACTGCATTTCAAAGAGTAGTGACTTTAATAGAAAATTAATTCTTTAAAGGCTGTTTATGGTCGAGTAGATTGTGCTGTTTGTTTCCTCATAGCTAATGTGAAATATTCTCTTAATAGATATTTTTGCTTAATTAAATAGGTGGGATTTTGACACAATCTGAGAGAGTCTGAAGTTTCTGATTAGTTTAAGGGGAGGTTCAGACCTGAAATTAGGAAACATTTCTTTACAGAGGTGGTGGTCAAACACTGGAACAGGCTTCTTGGAGAGGTGGTCAATGCCCCAAGCCTGTTGGTGTCTAAGAGGTATTTGGACAGTGCCCTTAATAACATGTTTTAACTTTTTGTCAGCCCTGAAGTGGTTAGGCAGTTGAACTAGATGATTGTTGTAGGTCATTTCCAACTGAAATACTCTATCCTATCCTATCCTATTTCTGCAATGCTTGGGGGATTCTAACTTTTAAAAGCAGATTAGAGTTAGGTCTTTAGATCTAGCCTTCTTTTCATTATCAACCATTCCCTTTTTCAGCATTTGTACTCAAAAATTCACCACCAGATATATTAATGAACCACCGTTCTATATCATAGGATTGTCAGGTGTTCAAGTATTGAGAAGAACCACTGTTTTAGCCTTTATTTTCTTTTTTTTTGTTCATAAAAGGCTTTAAATAGTCTTATGATATTAGTAAAATAATTTATCCCATGTGCTTTACCTCTCATTTGGTCTGGTCATGATGCCTTTGATTCCATCCTTGGAAGTTTCATTCTGATGCATTCTTAATGGCATTATGCATTCCTAGTTGTTCTGTTTATTCCGAACAAAAGCACTAGGAAAGAACACCCAGCTCTGTAAAGTATTATGCAAGCCATGAATTTATAGCAAGTGAAAAGAAAAAACAAAACAAAACAAAGCTCAAGCATTTCATTTATCATGCATGATCCAGTAAGTGTGTCAAACAAAAATGAGGAGGTTTTGTGTTCCTTTCCTTCAAATAGATGGCTCAAGAAACCCCAGGGACTCAGTCTGTTTGGATGAGGTTCATTTATGAGGTAGCACAAACATAAGTTTGAAGAAAACCTTGTGCCAATAGGTACGTATGAGACAATAAATGTGTTTTGGCACTTAAGGGGTTACTATCTTACCATGATAGGAGGAAAATAGTTGCTGCAAGAGAATTAGGTTACCTTGTCTTTTTTTCCAGCTGCTTGCTGTCAAGGGATGCTAATGAGCCAGCAGCTGAGGTGTCCCGCACACTGCCCAGCTGCAGGCTTCTGGCGGCGCAGGTGGTAGGACAGGGACTTGTTTAATCCATGTTGATGTTCATGAGGGCAAATTCTGGTAGTAGGATACATGTATGGTATAAGTATAGGGAAAGCAGGAAAGATAATAATAATGCTTATTTCCTTTAGGGAAATGTATACAACCAAAAATACCCTGTTTTGTTATGAAAGGAAGGGAATTGTCATATTACCTTGATCTGTGTAAAGTGCCACTCTCTCTGAGAGATGAAATAGAGGCTTGTAATGCCAACTGTTTATCTATAACCATTCACAGCATTTATCGGAGGTATCATAGTGGTTATAAGAGGCATTGGAAGACTTTTATTTATAGATGTTTGGGGGAGGGGGGGAGGGGTGTGTATGGAGAGACTGATTTTTGCCCATGGAGCGTATTTCCTATGCCTGCAAAAAGAAAGCAGAATGTGCTAAGAAAGCTGTCAGCACTTCTGTCTTCATTGGGTTCCATGGTAAACTGTAATTTTTTTTTAGCATCTGTAATGAAAATATGGACTGCTAATGTGCTTGACAGTGAACTCTGAAGGCCCAATTTCATCCTCTATTCTGATGAGTTACAAGTACAGTGGAGGTGCTGGAGTGTTGCCTGCTTACATTAGAGATGAAATTTGGCCCAGAACATGATGGAAGATAATTTTCAATATCATTTACCCAACAGCTTGGATTCAGCCTTTTCTGATTAGAATATAAAAACATTGGTTTGATTTTCACCAAAGCCTACTGCAATATATTTCACTCCAGATGATTTCAGAATGGCAAGTAAGAATGCCAAATGAAAATAGCCACAAAATATCTGTCAAGAAAAGTGACTAATGAAGAATACGGAATCTGTTTGTTCTTCAGAATGGTAGAATTTTGTTGACTATGGATATGGTATCTGAACAAAGCATATCAATCCTTATTTGGGATCTCATTTCCCCAAGGTTCTGTCTTAAGTACTTTGCATGGTGTATGCTGGCACAGAGAAGCTGTATGTGAACCTGTGTTTCTCATGCTCTTTCTGCACCTACTACAGCCAACCCTTGTACTCTGACCAGAATTTCTAAGTTCTATGGTAGTAGAATAGGTAACTGTTCAGGTAATACTTGGAATTGTTAAAATAAATTTTAATTATCCAAAACCAAAGATGTACCTAAATATTTTACATAAACCACATATATTTTCCCCTAATGATAAGTTGAAAGTTAAAGAAGCAACAGGTAAAACCTAAACTGAGTAGGAATCTGTAAAGAAAGCCAAACAGCACTTAGTCTTGGTAGTATTCTGCATAGATACATGAGAACTCACACAGTAACAATCTGGCAAATAGTCAGGAGACAAGAAAGACCAACACAAGAGCGGATATCATTGCTGCTGTTTCAGTCATGGGGTATCAAGCTCCACATAGAAGCCAATGTGCATCAGTTATTGAATGAGGTCAAAATGAGTGTGTTCCTAGTACTCTTTCCCTTTCCTGTCTGATGTTGTTTCTACTTTTTCGAGATTTACTTTTGTTACTTTAAACATGGTAAAGGGACTGTTTCTTATTCACTATGATCTAAAATATTTAAAGGATATTACTTTATTCATGCATGTGTCTGCATTTTAAGTATGCTTTTCTGTATGCCTTTGCCCTCGGAAGACATTACTGTCTCATGGTGATTATTTTGTGTGTCATTTGCATAGAGGTTTTATAGAGGTCCTGCTTAATGTACGCTACTGGGGAAAATAAGTACAGTGAACTAAAAGAAATTTGGATTTTTTTTTTTTTTGTATAAACAGAAGTGAATTGGTCATTAAACCTTACACCTTTGTGCTTATACATTTTAGAAGTTGCTCCATAAGCCTCACTTTATGGAATGCAGGTACTTGATTCCTCATTTTAGATGACAGGTCTGGGTTATTTGAGAAGCTTGTGTCTAGTACTTAGCGTATGAGCACGGAATTTATTAATAATTGGGGATACAGAGAAAAAAAGTCTTAATTTAAAATATCCCTATTATCGTAATGAGTACAATCAAATAAAAGCACGAGTGAAAAGAAAAAGTCACACTTTGAGAGGCACATTTGTAATATCACATGCAATGCATTTACACTGCAAATGCAAATCAGACTGTTATTTGCAGCCTCATTATTTAAGGTGTGAGTAACGTACGTTTTCATTTCTTGGGTTGAGGCCAGTGATGTGCAGCCTGTTACCAAGCAGTATTCATTTTGCCTTAACTTGGTATTCCCAGTACCTTTAACCAGATGAGAATCTTTTTAGTATTAATAAAGTAATCTTCTTGTGCATCTTTGAAGTTTGCAGCTTTGCTATTTAATTATCTTCTAATTAAAATATCAATTAAAAAATTTTATTCGATTAAGCAGAGACTATTACTAAAAGGTGTATGTTGTAGATTTAAAAAGTGAGTCAGATGTGAGTAGTGTTTAACCTGATCTTTTTTGGAAGTCACTAGTCAGAAGGAAGGACTGTGAAGTGTGGCGTAAGTTCAATAATGACAGCCCAAATATGGATCAAACTTACAATGCAATCAATAATTTTCAGTCTTTCCTCTGAGATTGCTTCAGGAATAGTAAAACTTAATTTGCAGGCTATAGTCCTACAAAATTCTAGTGATGGACTGTCACTAGGGCATGCAGACTTATTTTTCATCAAAATGTATATAAGCACACTTTCAGGTTGTTTGCACATGCCCCCCCACCTTGCTCCCATTCCTCCTGTCACAACTGAACTTCCATTAGGTCCTGGGATACCAGAAGAAATGTTCCTATATTTTTTTTTTTTTGCTTTGTGCTATGCTCTTGTTGATCCATGAATCAGTAGAACACCACATGTGAAAATATAACCTTTACCTCAGAGAATGCTGCAGCCACATTAGTAGTGAGATTAATCTTTTCCATATTAAGTTCAGTAGTTCCTAGTACGTTTGGCATAGAAAATCGATGAAATGCAATGTTGGATCTTTTCAGTACAGATTTGTTTTATTTTTTTATGGTGGAGCCACCTTCCCTTCCTTGCTGCCTATCTCTATGTTGAGAAGCTAATCTACATCTGTGTACTTATCAGGGAGCATTCATTATTTGAGAACATAGTGGAGTTGAGTGCCAGGTTTTACCAGATACTATTATAATCTTTCACATCCTAATGAACTTAAAAAACTATTAAATAAGGCAAGAAAGAAGCTAGAATCAAATTCAAATTTTAATCTAGTCAATGCTGTTAAGATGTGCAAAATAGTTTTTGTTCAGTAATGGAGAGTAAATGGTGCACCTGTGTCCTGGTTGAGTACCTGCAGTAATCTAAGAGTGGATATTTAAAACTCTTGAAACATAAAAGACTTGACTGTGGTATGAGATTAAGTGAGAGTTCTGCTTTTGCATGTGAGTGGAATTGTCGGTATGGTTAGTGCTCTTTACCAACACTAGAGTAAAATGAATCTTTATTTATGACTTGAGTGGTATCACAAAGAGGGCTGATCTCTGAAGAGGTGGCATATAAAATTCAGTAGATCTGATGGCATTCAGTAGATTTGAAGGCATCTTTTCTCAAACTGATACACTGGCAATGGATGTAATAATACTTTCTGTTGAATAAAAAGCACATTTCATTTAGATAGAATTTAAGTTGGAGGTCTTTTTTCTGTGTAATGATGACATACCACAAAAATAAGGTACTGGTTTCTCTGCAGAATAACACATCTTGAAGAAACGTAGCCCATCTCTGCGTGTTAAAAACAGAACTGAAAAAAATTAGTGAGGTGATTTGAAGTTGTATGTTTAGACATGGAAGTAAGGAGAAAAGATGACTGTATTATACGGCACACTGCTACAATGTGTGCATAAAGCCAGTTCATGCATAAGAAGAAGCCTAGTTATGGTCGCCCAACATATAAGCTTACCCAACAAGCAGGGCTAAAATAGTCATGCAGTTTTTGATCTGAGATATTTGGTGGCACAGTGAGAATGCTAGCCGCTATTTTAGATTTATCTGTAGTCTAGTTGCAATGTGATGATGACAGACACACGCTATCTGAGATTACTACCTATTAACAGGTTACAAATGAAGAAATGGATGTCCATAACAGTTTATTTCATCTTTAGCTTGGCAAAAGACAAAATCTCTGCAGCTAGGATTTTGGATCTCTGTACAGGGGTTGGATTGAAGAAAAAGGAAACTCATAAGCTTTATTGATCTGGCTTTATTGTATTCTAGTGAGAATTTTTGTTGTGGTTGTTTAGTCGTCTATGTGTTTACTTTTCTTTCAGTCTGAAATTGTAAATTGCCAATAAAATTATTGTAAACCAATTTTCAACAGGATTTATGCAGCAATTGGTAGTTGGAGATGTCAAAGAAAATTGTTCTGTAATCTTAGAGGAGACAGTGGAACGTGAAGGGAATTATGTTTATGTAGATCATAAGGGGAGAGCTGACTGTGGTCATTGCAGCAGAGGTATAGTATGTCTAGTCAGGACTGCTAAACACAGTGAGAAAACCAAATCTAATGTACTTTTCTTCCCTCCAAATAAGCTAGAAAAAGAAATAAATTTTCATGATGTGGCACTACTATGAAATACCTGCAGATTAGAACAGTTACCGCTAGACTGTGAAATATCGTATTTTATGAAATGATAGCACAGAAGACTTGTGAGCACAGTTCCTTGGAGGAAGACTTCCCAAAGGAAATTCTGGCTGCACTGAAATGGAAATAGTGGCTCATTTGAGACCGGAAAACTGAAAAATTAGAGTTCTAGAAAACTAATGTCTAAAAAAGTATTTATTACTGATGATAGTGTTGGAGGAATAGAAACTCAGGAACACCTGAGTTAATTTCTATATAGGCATTTTCTTTCTCAGTCTCATACAGTTTCTGACCTCCTGTTCTGCAAGACTGTTTCATTGTTTCCAGTACTTTATTTTCATTTTATTTACTTTGATGCTCTTCTACATTATCTTCTAACAATGTATTGTTCCCAACTTTGACTAGCATTGATCCAACCTACTACTACAAAATAGGTAATGATAGCAATGTTATTCTTTTAGTAAATTACTAAGCCATCTTTGCATTTTTCGTGGTGTGCTGGTTTGAGCTAGGACAGAACCGATTTTTTTTAGTAACTTTACTTTTTAGTTAAGTCTCTTCTGAGAAACTGCACTCTCTGAAATCAACTGCAAGTTTTTCCAGACAGTGGCTGCTTCTAGCAGTGATAAGCCTTGGTGTTCATATTTAGTGCTGGAACATCAGTAGGAATACTATGCAGTAAGGCTTTTGCTTATAGTCATCCCTATGGAGACCAAGGTCGATGCTTGCTTCTGCTGACTTTCTTATGCACTGGAAGTGAGAGAGCAGAGAAGTGGTCACACCTGCGACTCTGCGGTGGGGAGGAGCGGGTTGGACAGGTGACCCAAAACTGACCAAAGGGAGTATTCCATCCCATACGCATCATACTCGGTATAAAGCTGAGGGATCATGAGGCTCTTGCGCCTCTTCTTCTATGGCTGGCGTCGGAGGAGGACTCTGATTCTTCTGCCTTCGATCCCGATCCGTGCATTCCTGAATCCAGCTCCTGCCTGCTGCTGAGTACAGTCTGGGACTTTCTCAGGGAGTGCGCCGCAACGTCCGGGTGACGTGTTTGTCATTGTTGGCAGGGGAGCTCAATATTGGTTTTGTACATATTTGTATATATTTCATTATGATTATACATTATTATTGTAGTTAGATTAAAGCTGTTTTAACTTTTCCAACCCATAAGTCTCTTTCCCTTTTCTCTTCCCCCCACGGCTTTTGGGGATAGAGGGACTTAACAAAGAGCATCTGTTGTTTGTTTAATAGCCAGCCCAGCTTTAAACCATGACACGTGGTTTTACTGTAACAGGCAATTCTACAACACCATGGTCAGCATTACTGTCATATTTAGCACCCTTAATTGCATTTGGTGAAGTGATTGTAAAACATATTCAAATAGTTCGCGGTATGCAGGCTATTCAAAGAAATGCTGATTTTTGATGTGCATGAAATCTTAGTAAAGAAGTGAAAACATCATTAATAAGCATGATATGAGGATTTCCTAAGTAGTTCAAAACATGCCAATTAGCAGTTGATGTTATCCAAGAAAACTAGGAAGGTCTGAATGCTTTACTTCTAATTACAAATTAGCATAATCTTCCAGGCTAATTTCATTATTTTTCCTACGGAAAAGCTGTGGCTTTCCTTATTTTTACTGTTTTGCTCAGGAGTCTTCAATTCAGCTGAAGTCTTGAGTTTAATATGTTGGTTTAAATAATTCAAATATGAGAAATTTACTATGTGTAATTTCAATCAAACTCTTCAATGCCGTGTTGTATTGTGCTTTCAGTGTCTAGAGTTTCTGAACCAAAACTGTTAAAATTTTTCTTCTGAGGTCCAGGAAACAAAAGTCTAATTTAGTTTTGTACTTTATATTTGAATTTTTAAGTAAATGAAGTAAAGGCATTACTTTACCATAATATAATTGAGTTTTACAATAAATATTCAGAGAACTTTCTGCACTAAAAATTGTGCCAATCTTTAGCCAGTCCTTCTTCAGAGAAAATCAACAATTGATTTGACACCTTTTGTGAAGGTTAGTGGGATCGTAAGTTGGAAGACTAAATAAGGGAATTTAGAAGTGACCAGAAAGTTTACAAAGGGATTGCTTCCAGGAGGAGTGGAATACTGCTTAAGATCTTGTATGCATTGTGTTCTGTGTATATGTTCATGCACACAAATGCTTGCAGTGTTGTCTTAAATTTATGATCACTTGTGGATTCCTATTTTGCTAAATCTTCTTTCCCTTGTTTTGCTTCAGATTTTTCTCTGGTTGCAGGGAGTATTTTTCCATGACTAGAAAATACTAGCTGAGTGCTCCTTTGATGAAATGTACATTCTTAAACCCATTTTGAAATACTGGCTTCATCTTAGACCATAGGTGCTAGAGCGAAAACAGAAAGATGTATAAGTCAGGATCATTCCTGTTTAGCAGAGACTAAATAATTTCAAGAGAAGGGAAGTTAGAATAGTCAGATATACTTCAGAAACAACACACAATTAAAATACACTGGTTTTATCTGATGACTTCTGATCCATTGCCCTATATAAAGTGATTTAATATGAATCTTATTTAAGGTATTGGAGGATTAGCAAACTTCTAAGAGCTAATGCATACATTGCTCTAATTCAGGGCAATTTGTAAACAAAACGCTGCTCTGAAATTACAAGCACGAACTGAATGAAATGACCACTCTAATGCATGAAATTCAGAGCAGGAATTAATTATCTTTGAGAGATGTGATTTTTTTTGTCATTGTTGTTGTTCTTAATTAATAACTTGAATTTTAGTAGGAAACTTGTAATGGAAGTACCAGGAATTGGTATTGGAAAGAGTATTGGAAATATAAATTAGGATGGCCATGAGTTGTTAATACTCAGCATGTGGTTCAAATAATGAATTTGATTTGCTTTTCCTGGATTCATGCCACTGCTTTGAATATGACACACAGGTGGCTGGAAACTTAAAGTGATTTTATAAATGCATTTATAAACTTAAAATGCCTTGTATGTATCAGCAAACTTCAGATGTCAGTGGACATGGATAAAACCTCCAGCAATTAGGAAGCAACCTAGATTAAATGTAATATGTTTTAACAATT
This sequence comes from Steatornis caripensis, assembly GCA_013398225.1. Lineage (NCBI taxonomy): Eukaryota > Metazoa > Chordata > Aves > Caprimulgiformes > Steatornithidae > Steatornis > Steatornis caripensis. Next base: position 327,685 of record VZSC01004443.1, read on the forward strand.
TTCATAATTGTAAGTTAGCAAACTTGTGCAGATGAATGAGTTGTGAGAGTGAAACCCTTAAATCTTTGCCATGTACGTAGAAGCGCTTTCTAGCAAAGAAAGTTGCATATGCTTCGAGTGCAAATGTTATCTGAGAAGCCTATGACTAAAAATTAAGAAATTAGAACTGTTCTCTTTTCGAAGTCACTTGTCTCTTTCATTTGACAGTACTTTGTATATAATGGTTTTTTTCCATATAATTTGTTCCTTGTATTTTCTTAGTATCCATTGGCGAGGTCATCTTCTGTTATGTTGATTCTATTATCATGTAGAGCAAACTTCCTTTGAGATTCCCATGGCCAGGATAAAGTAGATCTTTTCTGAACTAAAAACGTTACTATTTACCTTTACTTTCAGTGACATTATTGTAGTTCAAGGCTCACTACATGAACATTCTCTCTGCAGTTAAAGTATTAATTAAATATGGCTTATGAAACAGCATGTATCCTAAGGATCACTGCACTTTTATACTTCCATGCTGAGCTCTAGAGTGGAGCTAAGTAATGTAAACATCAAGTTTAATCAAAGCTTATTGGATTAGATTAAAACTAAAAAGATAATTTCAAAACAGGTATACCAAATGCGATGTATTACATTAGAGAAGTGCTAGATTATATTTTTAGTTTGTGTCTAAATCTATGCTCCAAGCCAAACTTCTATGTGAATTCCCAATCTCCCACACAAACATTTTGGTCACAAATTCATGTTCACCTATTCAGCAAGATGTTAATTTATGATCCTGATGGATTGTCATGGTTTAAAGCTGGACTGGCTATTAAACGGATGACAGATGCTCTTTGTTAAGCCCCTCCCTCCCCAAAATGGCAGTGTGGGGGGGGAAGAGAAAAGGGAAAGAGACTTACAGATTGGAAAAGTTAAAAAAGCTTTTTTCTAACTACAATAATAAGGTATAATAATAGGGAAGATAATAATGAAATATATATACAAAACCAATATCGACCTCCCCCCGCTCCCAGATGATTACATCACCAGCACGCTGCGGGGCATGCCCTGACAAAGTCCCGGACTCAGGAGCAGGCAGGAGCTGGATTTGGGAATGCACGTATCAGGACCAAAGGCAGAAGAATCAGACAGAGTCCTCCTCTGACGCCAGCCATAGAAGAAGAGCGAGTGACCCTTGTGATCCCTCAGCTTTATACCAAGTATGATGCGTATGGGATAGAATACTCCCTTTGGTCAGGTTTGGGTCATCTGTCCGACCCGCTCCTCCCCACCGCAGGGTCGCAGGTGTGACCCCTTCTCTGCTCTTTCAGTTCCGGCGCATAAGAAAGTTAGCAGCAGCAGGCATTGACCTTGGTCTCCTTAGGGATAGCTATAAGCAAGAGCCTTTCTGCGTGCCATTCCTACTGATGTTCCAGCATTAACTAAACACCAAGCCTTATTGCTGCAGCTACTGTCTGGAAAAACTTGCAGTTGATTTCAGAGAGTGCAGTTTCTCAGAAGAGACTTAACTAAAAAGTAAAGTTACTAAAAGAAAATTGGTTCTGTCCTAGCCCAAACCAGGACAAAAAAATAACTGGGTCAGGAGTCTTAGTGGATTGTTTAAGGTAAAATAAAACATGGAGTTTGTGTAGTAGATTAAATGTTAAGTTCAAAATCCCTAAATTTTAAAGCCTCTAAAATATTGGCCATAAGTATTTGTTTTATTTAGCATTGTGGGTTTCTAAATGTTTGGGAATAAATTATTACATTTCTGATTTCTAAACAGCTGTAAAAAATCAAATGTTTGATTTATCTTAGAAATGCATTCTTTGAAGCTCTTTACATATCAATTTATTAGTTCATTTTTTTACAAAGAATAGCAACTAGGGAAGATGTAACGAATAAGATGATTTTATTTTATGAAATTTTTGAAAAGTTTTTGTTGAATTATCTGTGACAGGAAGATAATAATAAAGATCGGATGCCCTATTTTTAGGGTCATAGTTGTATTCTTCATAGGAAGAGCTTGTCTTGTATGTGAATGTCTAGATTTCAAATAAATAACTAATCAGAGAGACATCTGAACTCCACCTGAGCTGTATAGTGAAAATACAAAGTAATAACCAGTAAGAAAGATAGATGTAGAAACTGATGGTACCGTACCATTGGTACTGGTTTTTGGAAGTGGATGATATATATTTATGTTATTTATATATATATATATATGAAATATATAAATATTAACATCAAAGTGCTTTTTGAGAATGGGGCTTTGATAGCAAAGCATCAGTCCAGCTCAGAGATTGCTCAAATGGCTGTCGTTTTGTGTACTGTAGTTAAAAATCTGTACAGCAGCAGAACAAGAAGCTTAGTGAAGTCCTGGGTGCATCGAAGTAAGTAAGGAATGTGTCACTGACTGTATGATATAATTGTACTTAGCATTTCTAGATCATAGAATCATTTAGGTTGGAAAAGACTCTGAAGATTTTTGAGTTGAACCATAAAATTAGAGATTAGAGAGGTCTCTCTTTTTGTCTTTATTCTCTCATTTTATAATACGCCCAAAATGGTCACCAAGAAATTAATAATTACACGGGTTGGTTATAGAGGAAGCGACAGATTTTTTTCTGTGCTCAGTATGCTCAAAAGCTTTAAGATAAAAATCACTACTATTTTACTTTCCAAAATACAACTGCCTCCCTATCCAAAACCAGAATTTTGACAACCTGTGAAAAGTGGCTGAAGGCAGAGAGGAGCTGATACCACAGACAAAAGGCAGGTTTTATTCTTCCTTCTATACTGTGAAATCTCATTCAGTGATCTGTCTTCTAGTTTGTGAGGGCTTTACTAAGTGTTTTTTTCATGAAATACACTTAGATTTGCATATTTCAATATGCAGATTTCAAATGAGTCACTGTTTCTTCTTAGTCAGTAAAAAAAGTTATTACTCAGTTTTCTGTGTTTATACAGAAAATATCTGAGTCAGGAAAAAGTGACATTGATTACACAGTTCAATGCTACAGATAAGAGCAGGTGCAGCTGTAAATAGTCCCTTGTTAACAATTTATTTAAATATTATAACAAATTTCTGTACAGCAATGTACTTCCACTGGAAAGGAGGAGATACTTGGGGGAAAAAAAAAATCAATAAACCTGGAATTTAATTGTATCATCAATACCAAAGATCCTTACTGTGCCAGAAAAATTTAAATAAGTTGGCTTTTTCTGTAATAATAATTACAATGAGACAAATGAATTGTTATTATAAATGTTTTTTATGGAGCATAAACATAAAATACATCTTTCAACAGTGTTCACTGTGTCATGAAGAAATTAAATAGTGAGAGTTAAGATGATTGACCAAAGATTACTTTTAGACATAAACACACAGACTGAAAGCATGCAAGCCTAAATGTGACAGATGAATTCTTACTGGGAAATGTGTACATAATAAAAAAGAGGCAGTTAGCTTGGAAAACTCTTCTAAGGGACTCTGAGTTTTCCTAGTATTAGAAAATGAAGGTGGTTGCGAGTTTTCTTTGGTTTGTTAGAAAAAAAAATCTCCTTATTTCTTTAGTGAAGTTCATTTTATATGATTTAATTTTGCAGTTATTCAAAAATTAGGCAGATACCGGAATGTCCTCTTGTTGAGGATTCAATAATAGTAGTTAAGTCTTTAGAGCCTTACTACTGAAAATGAAGCTGAATGCAGATGAGTGATGTAGTTGTTAGCAAAGCAGTTTTGTTTTGTTTTTTGAAAAGGTGGGTAATGACAGTTATAGAGAATGAAAACCATTGGAAGGACTGATTAGAGAACTGATACAGGTAAAAGTAAGAGGTAGAAGAAAAGTTCAAAAATATCTTGTGAAGAAATCTTGCATTTATGGAGAAAATAATTCTATAATAGTTCTAGAGAGGGCAGAACTTGAGAGATAGCAAGAGATTTGTGAATAGAGTGAAACAAAAGACTTTTCAGGCAGTATTGAACCCCTGGTTTCCTTTGACTTTCAAAATAAAAACGGAACCTTCAGAGCCTCCAAGGGAAAAAAACAAAACAAAAACTTTTGCAGTTTCTGTGAGGGTGTAATTGGGGCAAGGACAGCATCTACCTCAAGGAAGAAATAATTATACAAATGGAAGCTTTCTCTTAAATTGAAGCAGTTTAACTGAACTGATTTCAAATAACTTGAAGTTTAGAGGCACCGAAGTTCTTTGTATGACCAAACTTCGGTTGCTCATGCTAATGAACGTTAGTAAAGGTGATCTTTGCCACTAAAGTTTCTTAAACCTCTTTGGAAAAAATTCTACTTGGATATAGTAACTGACTGATGCAGCTTTGGGTTAGGATATTAGTGTCTTGTTCAGGTAAAGTTTTGGAAAAGTCATCTTTCCTAGCAATAGGTAGAATGTAAGTCAGAGTGCTTTTTTTTAAGTGTAGGAGACTTACATAAGTAGTGTGGAGGGGAACAAGAAACTACATTAATAAAGCTATTCAGAATGTCAACATGTGTCTCTGCCCTGCAGACAAAACACTTCTAAATCCTGCTACGTTTGAATTTCTTTCTCCTGTCTCTTCCCCTCAAAAATGCTTAACAAAAATTCCCTCTTTTCTTTTATTGTTTTAACAGCCTCATTAACAGCCGTGTTTATTGCACATGTGTGTTTTGTCCCTTCCACCGTGTAACAATAAGCTGCTAACTTTTTCTTCACAGTAAATAATTAATTTTTAATCATTCCACAGATTTCCGTACCCCTCCACTCTTTTTTGATGTGAGTAATTTAGTCATGCAACACATGCATTCCAGGCAAAATACTGTTTAGTTTCATTTAATCATCAATCTGTGTACTTGTTCTTGCTGTTGTCTGCCACCTTCACATTCCAATAACACCATCTGGATGCCTCAAATTCAGCTTGTGATGGTTTTATTTTGATTCTTGGGGGTTTTAAAATTATTTTTCTGGCATATAGGATGTTCTTTTGATTCATTCCAACCCTATTTCTAGATTCAAAAGTTTATTTCATTTTTCTGAAATAAATGTAATAATAGTAATAATAATATTACCTTTGCATCCCAGTACATTGTTTCTTTTTTTATTGTTGTCAGTTTGCAAGTTCTTCAGAATATACAGGTTTTGTTTTACACTTCTTCAGGTGTACTTTCAGTCAGTTGTAGTCAAGTTAATAATGGGCATCAATTTTCTACCACGAAGATTAGACTAGAAATAGTTTGATTTAGTAAAGAGCAGGGAAAAGGAATGGATGGTTGCGAGCACATGTAAGACATAGAGGTCTGTGGAAGTGAAAGTTTTTCCTCTTTTGAAAATCTAGTAATCGCCTTAGTGGGTAGATGGAAAATTAATACTGACCTATTGGGGTAGAAAAGGTGCTCCAATTGGTAAGAAGATATAAGTAATGAAGTAGAACAGGTATGGATCACCATTGCTTTTTGGTGAGACAAAAGAAGAAATTATGTGGAAATGTTTCTATATGCTTTAGTTTGTTTTCTTTACTCCAGGATACAATCTTTTTGCATATAAAACCACTTTTTACAATGCTGTAATGGCTGGTTACATTGCCGTCGAGTGCAAGGGTCAGCATAGTCGCAAGTTGACATTGGTAAAATACAGTGCTTCTTCACTTTATTGCCATTCCTACTGGTTTTGTGGAACAAGAAACTAAGCTTGCTACACATTTAATCCCCTTCAGGTGTCTGGAAAAAAGCTGAGTTTGATAGAATTGTGTTCCTGCTTACAGAGAAAGAAGAAAATACAATATTTTTATCACTGACTAAGACCGTGAGTTTCCCAACATTTAAATTACGGTAGGTGCGAAGTGGCTAAGATGTAGAAAATATGAATAAAAATGCCTTCATTTTTAAACAATGCACTGAGTGAAATATATTGTTGGAATTTGTAAATATTACGAAATCCTAAAGGTAGAAACTGAAACTAGACTCAGATTTGAAATAGAATTTAAGTCTCATAAGCAATGTATATTGCTTCATATAGGTGATAGAGGTGTATGTGTGTGGGAGACATACCTTGTGCATCAGACAGTGTGGTATTCCCGGTCTGTGCTAAATGGAAGCATTATTTAATATGTGCTTTAAGGTTTTAGTCATTCACTGTGAGAATGGAACAAACTTCAAATTCTGTAGTTAGGACCAATACAATTCACAGATGACAAATACCAAACGGACAGTGAGTGGGCCTGGTACTCTTGGGTTGGGGCTGTAGGGGGAGATTGGGGGGGGGG
>VZSC01004443.1:335556-353206 GCA_013398225.1 Steatornis caripensis
GATGATACCTAACCGTTCCTGTTGCTAAATTTAAAACATTCACTTAACTACAATGGCAAGGATTTCTCTTTAAATCTGATATCTCAGAAATATGTCTTGTTGTATTTTTCTTTTTTTTTTCTCCTGACTAACTTGGAGTCTCCAAGGAAGTGTTGTCAGGCTTTTTTCTTTTATATTTTTTCAGGAAGTAGAATTAATAGATATTTTTAAGCAAAGATTTCAATTTATTTAGCTATCACCTTGTAACTAGATTGTTGCAAAAAAGCTCTTGAAAATTGTGAATAAAACCCCAGTACTCTGTCACCAAAACCAGTTTATTTAAATCGTAAAACTTCTGAAAATCTGGAATATATTTGGAGTTTCTTCTATTTCTTATTTAGAATAGAAGTTTGAATGTTTTTTTTTTTTACTTCCTCCATTTCTCCTTTTTTGTCATTTATGCAATACAATTTATTCAGAATTTTTGTTATAGTTAATTTTGTAAAAAAATCAGAAACTTTTGTATTTGGAAGCATTGTTGACCCAATGTATTTTTATAAAGGAAATGTTAATAATAAAAGAAAAAATCTAAAGAGTTAAGTGCAAGACAGAAATAAGAATTAGACATTCCAACATGCAGCTTTATTGTTGGAGTTTTTTTGGTGGGTTTCAGGTTTATTTTTTTAAATAGAAAAACCTTAAAGATTTGTGGAGTTAAAAAGGAAATTTCAGAATTTTCAGTGAAAACGTTGTCCACTTCATTTGAGCACAGTGTCTGGGCTTTCCCGAGAAGTCTTATGATTGTGAAATTGCAGATGATAAGAAGGAAAAATATGGACTTGACATCTGGAAAGATGTGGAAGAAATAATGCATTTGTTATGTCATTTCTGCCTTATCCATCTGAAGGAGCCTTCCAAAAATCGACAGGGGAACAGGAAAAACTCCATGCATAAGACTAAGTTTTTTCTCATTATTTTGTACTTTTTTTTTTCTTGTGAACTATTGGAGCAAAACTATAGCTGCGTGCGTGAAGGATATTATTCTTATTATGGTTCATATTTTTACCACTTTCTTAAGAGGACATGGCAAGGCAAATCTCAGGTATTTTGAGGACTTTGGGTATAACTAAACATAATTATTTATAAAATCTATATGAAGTTAATATGTGTGAATGATTTCTGTTTGGCTAACTTTAAGCTACAGCACAATACTATAATCTGCTAAACCCTGTACTTGTTTTATAATGGGGTAAAAATGCATTGCTTAAAAATTGGAGAAAGATACTTCATTTTCCAAATCACTTAAGCCAGTAAATACATTAAGGTGTAATACATAAATTATCATTAGAAGCCTTATGTGTTAAGGCACTGTTGATATATATGGAATAATATGTGGTAGTAATGAGACTAACTTTTGAAATATATCACTGCCTAATTTTCTGTAGCTTAGGCATGTTTAATTCATTTTATGTATTTATGTAATTTCAAGTGTATGGTACTACTGCCATTTGACCTAAGTCACATCACGAATTTTGACATCCTTAGAGCATTTGTAACCTACAAATGTAGGAGAATACACTTTGTTTTTTCTTTTATTTTTTGTTTTTAACACTTAACGTAGATGTGTTTTACAGCATATTAGTCAAAATAAATCATTTTATAAGATAATATCAGGAATATTGTGATTGTAATTTAATATATTGGGCAATGCAAACTGGATAAGAATATAGAACATCGCATTTGTAAGCAAAACACCAGTGTGGTGTTTTCAGTATTTAATGTCAAAATAACTGTAAAAATCCCTCTACTTTAAAACAGTACATGTTTCAGTTTCAATAAATCATTCAGTTCACTTACGTACTAACAAGAATATTTAGTCAGGATAATTTCCATTTGTCGTTCGCTTGGCATACAAAAATACTTAATCTAATATTCTTAGGTATGTTTTTGTAATATTTCCACTAATACTTCTATAGATTCAATAGACAGTAACTTGGAGAAATCAAGACTTCAGATTTGTTTACCTCCCGGAGAATGACCTTCATGATAGAAAAAAGTGTATGATATACATCCTTAAAAGTCAAAAGTCTAAAAATTCTGCTGTGATTAATATATGAATTCCATTCACAACCTTACAAGACTTAGTACAAGCAGAAATTACTTTTTGATACAGAGAGTTGTCTTTGATTTGTTGATTGTTACAAGAAAATTTGGCATGGTCCCGAAGCATCTGAGTGTTTATAACAATGTACAGCACTAGAGTTTTAACAAGAATGATAATGTAGTTACCTGTGATTGTAGGTCTGTTCTTGAATATAATTAACATCACTGTGCAATCCCAGTTTGTCTGGCAGTGTTGTAGAATTAGTAGACAGGTTGGTGGTTGTAGTAAAGTAAAAACATGGTCAGTGGCTAAGGTAATGCTTGTAGTGGAGACACTGAATTTTCTTTTAATTTTACAAGCTGTGAGTCCTTGAATTTTGTTTGTTTGTTTTCTTATGTAAAACAATTGCAATGAATACATTTTGTTTAAAACCAACCAACCTCTGAACTTTACAACGGCTGTAGAAATCTTGAACTTGTGAAAAGTATGAAGTAAATAGAATAACTGACTGTCTTGGAAAACGTTCTCAAAGACAGTATTTTACCATGCATTTCTATATGGAATTTGGGAATTTTCCATTTTTTTCTACTTAATATGATTTTCTAGGAAGCTGTAAATTCTTCTTACAGCAGAAATTTAGTGAAGGAAATAGAGGCCTAACCTTTGTTTTGTGCACTGTAGGAAGCTCATTCCATTTCTATGCTGTGGCATACCCTTTTTCTTGCTGGGTCACCTGAGCTCAAACATAAGCCTGGCACTGAAACTAATTTCCACAATGTCCCCTTTTTAATGATCCAGTCAGGTAATACCAATTTATTTTTACGACAAATCTTGTTTTTGTGATTTTACTAGTTATTTCCTAAATTTAATATTGGTAATATGATAAAAAGCTTGAAATTATTAGGATCCAGTAACATTTTTTCCACTTCTAGACCATTCACAATAGAAAATTAGTGTTTATTTGTGACAGCTGCTGTGTGAGTAGCTTTTCTGACATGACTGATAACAGTTGAAAACAGTACCCATATAAATTAGTCTCAGAACTAACCTTCTTTTATGTGAATGTATTTAAAATGAGAAACAATTATAAAATTTGAGTCTCAAAATAGTAATAGTTCTGAAGGCCTTGGTATCATTATCAATAGTTAGTACTAAAATCCCTAACTTATTAGAATAATAAGGGAATGTGTACACTTAAATACTTTCTTTTTGAGGTTTATGATACATATACATAGGTGAGCAGGGAAAAATAATTTGTCTTTTCTTGTCATAGAGATCTGTGAATGTTTTATTTATGGTATCCAAGAAGTGGAAGAAGAAGTTCTTTCTGATCTCTGCTGAATTAAAAAGACTGACTTTCATTTAGTCCGTGCCTCTAATTCTGGGCAAAATGGAGTAACATTTTTATTCTTTCCACACACTATCCTTTCTAACCAGTTAATGCACCTCTTTGTAACTGCTGGATTTTAAAAGATATACTCTGGATTAAAATAAAACTGATTCCATGTTGATTGGATGACACTTTCTTTAACTGTCACTGTGGTGGGATTTTTTTACCTGTTGTGGCACGTATTGAGGTTACCTTTTTTTGTGCTTGTTTCAAATTTATGTAGGGCTTTTGGAAAAGTTGTGACTTGTAGCTGAATAAGAAAGAGCTTTTTTAACTATCAATGAGAGAAAATACATATTAACTTTTCCAAATTATTTAAGTGGTAGCTTGGGTACTTGCCTTCGTTTAATTTGTAAATTAAGTCTTTCTGTGCTCTTAGTAAATTCTATATAATTTATCTAGGTTTTTTTATTATTCTTATTTTCATATATCAGATTTCAGAATAGTAGAGCTTGACAGAGATTGCCACTTCAGTTTCAGAAGTAGGAGAGCATTTAATTTTCACTTTAGAATTAAGAGCTTTTAAAAGGTAAGCACTCTCACATTAGAACCGTAATAAGAATTTTGAATTATACTTTAGGAAGGATGCAAAGTTTATGTTATTTGAACAAAACAGAGAGACCTAATGTCACTGGAAACATTGTAACATTCCTGAGATGGTGCTTGATTTCACACATTACATAATTGTTGGGTAATGAAAAATTAAACGTTGTCCTTTTTTAGCTTTAAAGTGGAAGTTGATACCATTCAGATCTGTTGCAGAAAGCTTTGAAATTAACAGTTATGATCCTTAGATGGCAATGATGATTTTTCTTTTCATTCTTTTTCTCTAGAAGGCATACTGTCAAGTGTGTTTTCATATGCATAAGAAACAAAAATTCAACAAGCAAGCAAAATAGTTGTGCTTGTTGTTTATGGTGATGGAAAGGATTTGAGGCAAAGTAATTGATTCGTCTACGATCTGTAATTCTGCCTCAGCAAGGGAGAGTGTATTTGGAAATGATTGACGGGCAATTCTATGTCTTCTGGACTCCTGCATAAACAGTTACAAGTAATTCTTGCAGTAGTTTATGACAAAATCCATAAATGTATTTCCTGAAGAAATGTCATCTCTACCTACGCAAACTCAACTTTGGAGTTGCACTTACTATGTATCGTGTATTAAAGTGATCAAAGCATTTTTGTCTCTGTGTTAATTCTGAATAAAGGTTAGGAACTACCAATTGTGGCCGTACAAAAACAGACAGGAGGAATGAAGGACTAGGATATTGTGACAGGCTTGTGCTACTGCTTTTGATGTATGGAGCTCTTATCAACCAGCTCAGAGTCATGGAGAGAGGCTTAGGGAAGCTGCTATGTATGTAATGTAAACTTGGTTTTTGCTATAGGTTCTTCTTTCTATAACAGTTTTCGTTTGTGTTTTTGACATGATGTGACTGGTAGCCAAAGAATTATCCTTGCCAGTGCACACAGTGGGGATCTAGTGTGTCCAAGTGGTGATTTTTGCCTGTATTTTGAGTAAAATTTTCAGAATTGTATTCGTCTGGATTGAGAGATATCAGCAGGAGAAGGCTGTAGTTTAAAACCTGTTTTCTAGTTTAGTATGTTAGTGTGGATCTGGCTTATATCAGATCTCTGTAAACCAGGTAAATGAGTGGATGTAGTTTTAGGCAACATAAACTCTATTCACTTCTCCAGTTCAGGCAGGTATTACACATATGTTTTATATTTTTAATGCCCGTGTTCATTGCATTCCTGAAGCTCTAGCATGTACTGTGAATGGTGGGAGTAGGTGGCAGCTGAAAGCTGGTAACAGCGCAGTTCCCATGTAAACCATGATCCCAGTGGTGGAGGCAGAAATGTGTGTAAACAGAGATCACACCTTAGAGCCATGAAACCTGTGCAGAGGACTTCTGCAAATCTCTTGGCTATCAACTGTATTGTTGATTGTGATTGTGTCTTGTTCTGCTGATAGAATACTCTGATCCAGCTCCTGCAAGCAAAATGTGTAGTTAACATCTAGTCTGGCTTGTGACTTATGGTTCCTTTTTATGAGGTTTTACTATGAATTAGAAAACATGCCCTGTCTGATGATGGCTACACCAATGCATTCATAAAAAAATCACAGGAAAGATATGAGAAGTGCTGGGGTTTTTGTGCAGTCAGGACATGAGTTCTGATTCATTTTGCCACTCCAAGGCAAATCAGGACCAAGTAGCAAGCTTGAAAAATGTATCACAAGAAAAATGTATTGCTTTAGAAAACTTTTCTGTGGGACTATTTGCTATGCACTGCTATTGACAATAGCACAGCTTAATAAAAGAAATATTTGATTCATTATTGATAGAGCAAAGAGCATATATTGCAATTTCAAGCCAGTGGAAGAAACTTATCTCTTAGTACCATCTGCAGGAGTCAGATACACAGATATGACAGGATGGCTTACATACACGGGTTGTTTCTCTAGAAGGTGCTAGCAAAACTGAAGAACGTATAAAAGTTCATGATCAAAGATAGGGATGATGAATCCTCTGAGGAATACTTACGTAGGGTGAGGAATAAATACTGATTATAGGAAGTGTTCTCTCACTTCTCCAGTTGATTGCATGTTAGAAGCTATCTCCAACAAAAGCTACATCCTCTACCAAGTTGTGGAAAGTTGTTGGACTTGCTTTCTTCACAGTTTTCAGCAATTACATTAATGTTATCTAAAACAGAATTTATTACAGACACAAAACTGAAGCAAATCTGCTTGAATGGTTTTCAAAATGTTATTAAAAGTTTAGCATACAGTATGCACATGCACGAGAATTTTACACTATACCTGACTTCTTTCCTGTAATACCAGCACATGTTAGAATGTTTTTTGTGTTGGGATGTATTTTGGGTTTGTTTTTCAGGAGGCGAACACGGGTTGTTTAGGTTTTTTTGGTTGTTTGGGTTTTTTTAACTACACTGGTTTATTGTAGGCTTCAGAAGCTGTTTTACTAGCAGCCTTGTCATGTACTTATTGCAGAGGTTAAGCTGAAGCTCTTTGCTGTACTGGGCACTGCATAAGTAGTGTAGTCTTCTGCTAGAAAGTTTTTCTGTGCTTTAAGACTGGTGCTAACATCTGTGAGGTTTAAGCTAGCGTGTAATGAAATCTGAGAGGAGCTGGGACTGAGCATTTTAAAAGCTTAACGCTCTATGTTAGAGGCACGTGTAGAAGTCTGGAAGAATCTGTAACGTTGAGCAGTTTCTTAAACAGCCAGTGGCTTCACATCATGCTACAAAAACAGGTGTGAGGCAGCAGAAAGTCTGGCCAGCTTCAATCTTCCGTCATAATATGATGTTTCCTGGCTGGAAGCTCTAGAAAGTGTTACCTTCTGAGGGTGCAGCAGAAAAGCATCAAATCAACAAAGAGTTCATGAAGCAACTGAACTGAACTGAACTTTGATAACAAACTGTACCACCGCAAGGGTCCCAAAGTATTGAAGTTCATATTAATGGTATTGAGGTTCAAGTTAAATACGCAAGATCAAATTTAACTATGATACGGGAAAAAATTGGAGACGGAGTCAGATGGAATTGCTCAGAAGAGTCCTAGTGGGGAAATTAACCATCAGTGAAAACATGGACATTCCTGAGAATAAATTCAGTATCGTGCACAGACGGACATTGAAAAAGCAATATGGCTTTTATACTGTTTGCATATTTTCTGTAGATGAGCAGGTGCATTTCTCCTTTTTTCCTCTAAAAGAAAGATAGGTCATGTTCTTTTATATTTGAATCAAGATCTGAAATTATACAGTGAATATTAACACATCTGAACTCTTTTTTTTTTTTGTAATTTTGGTTTACCTGGTGAATGTCTTTCACCAGATTTTCCTGTTGAATTATTACCCATACTGTGAATCTCATATAATTCTTATACAAAACACAGGAGTTAACAGCAAGCAATTTCTGATGCAATCGCTATCATATGGTCAATTTTAAATTCGGGCAGCATGTATGCTTAATTTTGAAGCATGTCCCTAGTTTATACTGTCTGTATCAATTATTTTAAAATTACTTAGGCTGCTGAAAGTTACCACTGATTAGTTCTGCTTTTATGATTAACCATCTCAGTTGTGAAAACTTTTAAAACATTCAGTCGCATGATTTGCTATGTATTTGTTAACATTCACTTGTGGAGTGAAGAAAAATTTAGTTCAGGATTTGTTTTCTAATCCTCTGTATAGGATTTAGTATGTTACAAAGAGTTTTGAGAGGTCAGTTACTGGTCAGTTCATTTCAAGTGACGCGCAGTAATATCTAGAGCTGGATTCTGTAATCAAAAAACCTAAGATTTGGGGTGTGAGATGAGGACAAAGACAAGCAGGGGCGTTTGTTGTCAAAAAAGAGCAGAGTCTTCTGCTTTAATTAGGGGGTTGTAGCTTTCTATTTTATGATGACATTTCAAAGGTAGCCTATTTTATTGATTATTAGGGTTAAAAGTGTTTTTGTTAGGGAGGAAGAATATGCAAACACTTTTCTTCATGAATATGATTAATACAGGCTATTATATGTTTTGCATGGAAGTAAGTCTCTAGTAATAATTTCTTAATTATACTATACACTAGCCTCAGTAATGACTAATGTTAAATAATCTATTGTAATACAGTTTCGTGAATTTTAAGCTTTCCTTTCAGTCACATCATCTGTGACACCTATTCCTGTCCATGTATTTAAATACCGTTTTTCTTCAAAGTTTTAATCTTAAAGAGGCTTTAGAGCAAGTAGCTTTGTGCAATTCAGTATTTTGCTAGTCTAGTCCAAAGTCTAATGTCTGCCGGTTTTACTTCCTAACATCCAAAATAGTTAATAACATCTGGTTTTTCTGTGTTCCCTATCTGTACTTTACAAGAGCTTCCATTCAATAAAGGAGTGTAGCCTAATCACAGACCAAATAAACCAGATAAAGTTATGTTGCTGAGTGCCACTTCAGTAGTTCAGCGTTCTTGATGGAAGGCTATGTATAATAAACAGAAAAAGCAGTTTGATGTGATTGCTAATGCACTCTTACAGTAGTATGAATAGAGAATTTTATCATCAAAACATTGGAAATAAAGGGAATATTTCTTACACAGAAATAGAATACTTTGTATACTCTCTGCATTACACATAGAAATTCTTTATTGATAAGTCAGAAAAATATATTTAAATTGTAACACATCAAATACGTAATTTGTTTCTGTGGTTCTCAATTCATTTCTGGGGTTGCTAGAATAGCCTGTCTGTAAATGTAACTTGAAAGGTATTTTGCTCATCATAGTGTAAATTCGGACTACTGTTTGCTCATTCCTTAGCAAATGAACGTGAAAACCAAAAGGGAAACTTGTGCTGAGCTATAGGTTCTGTAAGTCTGTTAAGTACTAGTTTCAAAATCATTGATCAGCTGCTGGAATATACTGGCTTTTCTTTTAATTTCCATGTCATGTGTGACCGAGAGCTAGGTTTACACAATTTCCCTGCAGTTAGGTGCTGTAATACTAATAGTTTTGCCATTGACATTGGAAATCAAAGCCAGGGTTTACCTGCTATGTCCCCTGTAGTGAGAGGGAGAGGAAGGCACCTTGGGCTGGAAATCAAACATATGCAATGGGTGATCTGGTGCTTTCCGCTGCCCATCACTGAACATGGTGTGGGATGGTTGTACAAGCTGCATTTGTAAGTTTTTGTGGAAGAGCAGAGTTTCCTTTGGACCTGCTGCTTAATGTGTAGCTGTGGGAGAGCCTAAACATATTTAATGTTAGCACAATTTATATATGACAAATTAAATTTCAGAATAAAATATCAGCTGTTTGTTGTAACATTATGTGTTTATGTTATATTATGCTTGATTACATGGTTACTCTGATAGCTTCTTTCCCACAATTTTGTCTCAGTAATGTCAATGTAATCAGCTCATCTCATTTGCCCTTTTATTTTCACAAACTTTAGGCTTTTTTGCCCCTCTTCTTTCAGAATTCCCAAATCTTTCACATCTGCATTATATCATGTCTGCATCACATCTTCAGAATAAGTATTAATGTTTCGAAGTTTCTTACACAATTTTCTTAATAATATCAATGCCCATTAAAACTTTTAAATTTTACTTAACAATGAAGTGTTAAACAGCTTTGCAATAACTCCTGAGAGTCGTGTCCTTTTACCATTTTAATAGTTATGTCGTATTGCTATTTCTTAAATACTTTGTCTCTTCTGTATCGTAACTCATGATTTTATACTTCTAGTCTAGTTTCAGACAAGATAGTTAAAATTTTTTTGGAGTTGTATTCATAAAAAATTAGAGTTACATAATCGAGGTTTTTATATTGAGTTGTGTGTGTAGTTCCTGGACTACAACAACTTTCTGTTCACTTGTGCTTAAGCAAGGAATATAGGACATGATTGCTTGCACCTAGAAAGCAGGTTGCAGTTTATATTTCATTGATCAGTTCACCTTCTTCTGATGGAGGAAATTATAAAACAGTTACAAAATTTGTAAAACGTATCGTATTCTGAATTCAGTTCTGGGTCATGAAATCATGTACACGGGGGCAGAATCATGAAATGCCTATAGAAAAGGTTATGGAAAACATAGTAGATATTATGACACAGTCAGTCTGACTCCTATGAATCATATTTCTGTTTATGATTTTCATTCTTTTATTTGATGAACAGTATATAGCAGCTTACAATGAAGGGTATGTGGTTTTGATTTAGTTTTCTATTTAGTTTTCTTATGTTCAGACATTATTCTTCAGTTCTACAAAGATGAGACAGGGAGACTCCATAACAGCAGAGTAACAAATTACAGCTCATCCCTGTTTTTTTCGGTAATTCTGTTCTCATTGCTCAAAGTCTAGGCACCAAGTATTTATCACCTTATAAGGAAAACCTCAGCATTTTAACGTCTATTCAGATGTCTAATGAAAATCTTGCAGAAGTTAATAGAAATTCTTTTGAATAAGCCTCTGTTTTTAATAGCTTCATCTGCCGATGCACTTTAGGATGCTTCTACTAGTCAAAAGCTATACCTAGAATTGCTTTTGTCTTTTGCTTTTTTTTCCCCTCTGCTTTAAGCTGCAACAGTTGACACATTTCTTTTGGTGGATTGCAGTGCCGCATTTCATAGAATCATAGAATAGTTAGGTTGGAATGGACTTCAAAGGTCATCTTGTCCAACACCCCTGCAATGAGCAGGGCCATCTTCAACTAGATTAGGTTGCTCAGAGCCCTGTCCAACCTGACCTTGAGTGTTTCCAGTGATGGGGCATTCACCACCTCTCTGGACAACCTGTTTCAGCATTTCACCACTCTCATCATAAAAAGTTTCTTCCTTATATCTAGTCTAAATCTACCCTCTTTTAGTTTAAAACCATTGCCCTATGTCCTATTGCAAGAGACCTTGCTAAAAAGTTTGTCCCTGTCTTTGTTATAAGCCCCATTTAAGTTTTGAAAGGCTGCAATAAGGTCTCCCTGGAGCCTTCTCTTCTCCAGGCTGTAGAACCCCAACTCTCTCAGCTTGTCCTCTTGGGGGAGGTGTTCCATCCGTCTAATCATGTTTGTGGCCCTGCTCTAGACCCACTCCAACAGGTCTATGTCTTTCTTATGCTGGGGACTCCAGGGCTGAATGCAGTACTGCAGGTGGGGTTGCAGGAGAGTGGAGTAGAGGGGGAGAATCACCTCCCTTGACCTGCTGGCCATGCTTCTTTTGATGTAGCCCAGGATACGGTTGGCCTTTTGGGCTGTGAGTGCACATTGTCAGCTCATGTCCAGCTTTTCATCCACCAGTACCCCAAAGTGCTTCTCTGCAGGGTTGCTCTCAATCCCTTTATTCCCCAGCTTGTATTGATACTTGAAGTTGCCCTGACCCAGGTGCAGGACCTTGCACTTGGCCTTCTTGAACCTCATGAAGTTCACATGGGCCCACTTCTCCANTTTGCTTTTTTTTCCCCTCTGCTTTAAGCTGCAACAGTTGACACATTTCTTTTGGTGGATTGCAGTGCCGCATTTCATAGAATCATAGAATAGTTAGGTTGGAATGGACTTCAAAGGTCATCTTGTCCAACACCCCTGCAATGAGCAGGGCCATCTTCAACTAGATTAGGTTGCTCAGAGCCCTGTCCAACCTGACCTTGAGTGTTTCCAGTGATGGGGCATTCACCACCTCTCTGGACAACCTGTTTCAGCATTTCACCACTCTCATCATAAAAAGTTTCTTCCTTATATCTAGTCTAAATCTACCCTCTTTTAGTTTAAAACCATTGCCCTATGTCCTATTGCAAGAGACCTTGCTAAAAAGTTTGTCCCTGTCTTTGTTATAAGCCCCATTTAAGTTTTGAAAGGCTGCAATAAGGTCTCCCTGGAGCCTTCTCTTCTCCAGGCTGTAGAACCCCAACTCTCTCAGCTTGTCCTCTTGGGGGAGGTGTTCCATCCGTCTAATCATGTTTGTGGCCCTGCTCTAGACCCACTCCAACAGGTCTATGTCTTTCTTATGCTGGGGACTCCAGGGCTGAATGCAGTACTGCAGGTGGGGTTGCAGGAGAGTGGAGTAGAGGGGGAGAATCACCTCCCTTGACCTGCTGGCCATGCTTCTTTTGATGTAGCCCAGGATACGGTTGGCCTTTTGGGCTGTGAGTGCACATTGTCAGCTCATGTCCAGCTTTTCATCCACCAGTACCCCAAAGTGCTTCTCTGCAGGGTTGCTCTCAATCCCTTTATTCCCCAGCTTGTATTGATACTTGAAGTTGCCCTGACCCAGGTGCAGGACCTTGCACTTGGCCTTCTTGAACCTCATGAAGTTCACATGGGCCCACTTCTCCAGCTTGTCCAGGTTCCTCTGGATAGCACCCTGTCTCTCAGGTGTGTCAACTGCACTGCTCACCATAGTGTTGACTGCGAACTTGCTGAAGATGCACTTGATCCCACTATGTCATTGATGAAGATGTTAAACAGTATTGGTCCCAATATAGACCCCTGAGGGACATGACTTGTCACCAATCTCCATCCAGACATTGAGCCGTTGACCACTACCCTCTGGATGTGATCATCCTTGTGCACTGAACAGTCCATCTGTCAAATCCGTATCTCTCCAATTTAGAGAGAAGTGTGTTGTGGGGAACATGTTACCTTCTTAGAGAAACATCCCTTAGTTCCTTTGAAGTATTTCACTGGTGTTTCCCACTTGGCTCCTTTTACCTTAGAAGCCCCTGGCTCATCTTTGTAAGACTTTGCAAGTGTGCTGCAGTGTAGCCAGCACGTCTCAGACAACCAGGCTGAGGGCCCTCACTAGCACCCCATCCCTCTAACCTTGGCATGTCATCCCACAGCTTGTCACTGGTAAACCTGATNTTGTCCTCTTGGGGGAGGTGTTCCATCCGTCTAATCATGTTTGTGGCCCTGCTCTAGACCCACTCCAACAGGTCTATGTCTTTCTTATGCTGGGGACTCCAGGGCTGAATGCAGTACTGCAGGTGGGGTTGCAGGAGAGTGGAGTAGAGGGGGAGAATCACCTCCCTTGACCTGCTGGCCATGCTTCTTTTGATGTAGCCCAGGATACGGTTGGCCTTTTGGGCTGTGAGTGCACATTGTCAGCTCATGTCCAGCTTTTCATCCACCAGTACCCCAAAGTGCTTCTCTGCAGGGTTGCTCTCAATCCCTTTATTCCCCAGCTTGTATTGATACTTGAAGTTGCCCTGACCCAGGTGCAGGACCTTGCACTTGGCCTTCTTGAACCTCATGAAGTTCACATGGGCCCACTTCTCCAGCTTGTCCAGGTTCCTCTGGATAGCACCCTGTCTCTCAGGTGTGTCAACTGCACTGCTCACCATAGTGTTGACTGCGAACTTGCTGAAGATGCACTTGATCCCACTATGTCATTGATGAAGATGTTAAACAGTATTGGTCCCAATATAGACCCCTGAGGGACATGACTTGTCACCAATCTCCATCCAGACATTGAGCCGTTGACCACTACCCTCTGGATGTGATCATCCTTGTGCACTGAACAGTCCATCTGTCAAATCCGTATCTCTCCAATTTAGAGAGAAGTGTGTTGTGGGGAACATGTTACCTTCTTAGAGAAACATCCCTTAGTTCCTTTGAAGTATTTCACTGGTGTTTCCCACTTGGCTCCTTTTACCTTAGAAGCCCCTGGCTCATCTTTGTAAGACTTTGCAAGTGTGCTGCAGTGTAGCCAGCACGTCTCAGACAACCAGGCTGAGGGCCCTCACTAGCACCCCATCCCTCTAACCTTGGCATGTCATCCCACAGCTTGTCACTGGTAAACCTGATATCATCCCCCACCCACTTCAAGTGTAGTTTAAAACTCTATTGGTAAGCTCCAGTAGCTCGTGAGCACCTCTTCCGTCTTTTAGAAAGGTGAATCTCATCTGATGCCAGCAAGCCTGATACCATATAGACTATCTCATTATCACAAAAACTAAAATTGTGGTGGTGACACCAGCCATGGAGCCATGTATTAATAGACTAGGTCCATGTCTTTCTTCCAGTGTCACTGCCTGCAACTGAAAGGGGAGAGGAAAAAATATCCTGAGCTCCAGATTCCCTTACCAACCATCCCAAAGCACTGAAGTCTCTTTTGATCTCCCATGGACTACATGTTGTGGCTTCATCACCATCCACCTGGAAGAGCAGTGATTTCTGAGGGCTTACATATGTTTTTGAAAAGTAAAATTCCTGACCTGCTAAAGGAATGTCAGTTCCCACCATATACATTTAACAATTTTAATCATGCTGCCATCATTAAGAACCCAGTAAGGTCATGACACTTGAAGCAGGAAATCTGACCATGTATGCTGGGTGCCAGAAGCCTTCTCAGTCAAGCCTGTGCTGGTTTGTTTTCCGTCTGCATCCCTGTTTGTCAGTGTAGTTACAGACAGCTTTTATGCAGATATGCAACCACTCCACTAGTATGTAGATGTATGTGTAGCCTAAGTCTTGTGCCCTGTCTATAATCCAGTCATTGAGACATTGATCCTAGAAGCAGGAATTTAAATACAAGCTCTGAACTAGACATTGAAAAGCTTTAGAACGATTTCCTAGATTCCTAATGTCTATGTTACTGAGTGAAAGTTGGTAGACGAAAA
The DNA here is from genome assembly GCA_013398225.1 of Steatornis caripensis. NCBI lineage: Eukaryota > Metazoa > Chordata > Aves > Caprimulgiformes > Steatornithidae > Steatornis > Steatornis caripensis. Next base: position 350,144 of record VZSC01004443.1, read on the forward strand.
CCAGGGTGTTCAAAGACTATTCGAGCACGCTATGTAATCTATGCTTGTGGGTCTAGCCTACGGTCTTTTTAGCATATTCTATTCAAGCTACATCATTCATTATTTCTTTGCTTTCTCGGTTAGGCAAAGCAGCATTAGCTGGTGAAATCGTCCTCCAGCCCTTCCTGCTCCAAAATGGAGCCTGGGGGGAGTAAGGAGAAGGAAGTATTTCCCAGTATACGTCTCAAATTGTGTTTGCACAAAATTAGCAGATTCATGGAACTATTTGTATTGTGAAAACCTAGACAGAATTTGCTTTGTAACATATAAATTAATTAAAATATGTATTGCATTGCATCTTGCAATGCAATTTCAGCAATGGCGTGATTGATAGGTGGTTTACAATGAATGTTTTCAACAAATGTTTGAATGAATAGTAACTGCAAGACAACTTCAGTCAGCAAGAGTTTCAAATAGTAAAAATGGAAGCTTAACGCAGGAGTTGAAAAGTTTGTGTGGAGTAGAGAACATGAAACATGAAGAAGGAGGAATATTCAGAATACGATACGGTTGAAGGGAAAGTAAAAGATAATCATAGTAGAAAGCTGTCAGTTACAAAAATCTGAGAAAGACTGTTTGATAAAGTCTTAGAGGGTAGTGACAGTCTGTTCTTTAAAGAATCCCAGAAAAGTGTGAAAATAAACAGGTTTGTCTAAGTCTAGAAAAAAATCAAGAAAATACCCAAACTTGTAAGATCATACGGGAACCTATTTTGGTGTTACTGTCACGGAGTCTTTCAGTCTGCATTATGATGGCTGCAAGGAAGCAGGACAGAGGTGGGAAAGCAACTCTCTTTTTTACTTGACCTTAAGTTATTTTATCCATCTATAAAAGGTTTGTAAAGGATGGAAATGTGAATATCTCAGATACTATTAAAATGAAAAGCAGCTGGTAAGTTTCTAAATAAGAATTCAAAGTCATAGCTACACTACAGTGTCTCTTATTCATTTATTCCTATATTCTTTGTATTATTCCTATACATTTACTGTGTACAGTATATTGTGCATACAGTATATTTATATGTAAATATATATTTTTATATGAATAATATTTGTATGTTCCTTCAGTACTCAGGAAACTGTCATTTACTGAACATATTTTGAGGTATATTAGGGCTAATAATGCATTTTCTGGTATTTTGGTTTATTCCAGTGTTCAGGTTCATTAGTATAATTTCAAGCATTTATCACGGGATCCTTGTGCTGAGAGAAGCTTAGTTTCTCTGGATGGTTCTTACTTTGTTACTGGATAGTGAGTGACACTTTGCGAGGGCAGTTCATCCCAACTTAGAGCTTACCATGTCTAGGTGCTTATCTTTTGCTACTATAATAGAGAAAGCTTTAGATAAATAGGTTGCAAACCTGAGAACTCATTCAAATGACTGACTTGCACTGCTGAGTTAGGTGTGAGTACAGTTGAGGGGTGTGTGTATGTGTGGGTCTGGGGTGTTTTTTGTTTGTTTGTTGAGTTGGGGTTTTTTCTCCCAGGAGATATTCTGCAAAGGTCTGAGTAATCATATGATTGCCCGCTTATTGTATATTGTACATATTGTTTAGTATACTTAAACTGCTTGTTGATTAGCACAAATCAGGAGCAGAATAGCTTTGCATTTGTGTCTTGAGTGACGGGAAAAAACATACCCTTCACCTCTTAAATTCCCCTGAGAACTAAGCTTGGCTCTTCTGTGTTGATAGGGATGCAGCTAACTCTGCAATACAAAGCAATATAAAATTCAGTAGTAATTGATGTATCTTAAACTACATAGTTAGTGATTAGTATTATTTATTTATAAGCTGTAAATTTGCCTTTTAATTATGTACGCTGAGAAAGCTGAATAATATTACAAGTATGTAAAGGAAATGAACACTGAATGAAGAGCTGCCAGCTTTTAATTATGCAAATGAGCACCACTGTGGAAGAATTATTTGGTAATCTTTTTGTGCTTAGAATTGCAAATCTATCTCCACGATTGTGTTTAGAACAAATGAAACTGGATTTGTGTAACCTCTTTTCTGCAGATCTTTGCAATTAATGAGATTGAGCAGAAATATCAGTAGTCTTAAGAGACTGTGTGTAATGTGCAGTGGGTCAGGGTAGTAGAACTGAAGTATTACTGCCAATCTTCTTGTAGGAGATCCTGTTACATAGTACTACATTAGTCAAGAAACAGCAATTACCTATTTTTCCTGATTTGCTTATATTATATTTTTATTAAATGTTTTATTAAGTTTTTATAGCTGTATGTTTTTATGTTCCCATTCTGCTGTGGAGCCCAGCTGGGTATCTAAGCTATGATTCTTCCCAAATGATCTATTTTGTCATAGTCTCTTCTGCTCTTTCATTACCCTAGGTTATTTTCCTGGGGTGCCTCTTTTTTTTTTTTTTTGTCTCGTGAATTCTACTGCCTGGTGCTGCTCTTGCTGGCAGAGTACTTAGTGCTCTGGCACTGGCTCAATGAGTAAAGAGTACTGAAAGAGCAGGCTAATTTATAGTCTCTTCACATCACCCTAAAAATGTATCTAAGCTTCAGTAATGCTAGTAGGCAGTAGGAACTATATTTTTAAAATTCATTCAGCAAAAAAAGAAGGAATTAAAAGCCCCGCAAAATAGTATTATGAGAGAGGGATGCTTGATGAGTATAGGAGGTTGTACGCTAAACAGTGACTATCCTTTCCTATCCAGGGAAAGAGATGGGAGTTAAGTGAGAGAGCATTGTCCGTCACTGTCCATCTTGACTTTCCTTTTCTGAGTGAGAGAACTCTTGACTTTGCAAGTATAAAAGTCAAACTAGGCTATACAAAACAGTACACAAGGGCACATGTCTTTCCCAACACTAAAGAACAGGCATATGTAGATGACTAATGGAGGTAATCTGCCAGCTACCGATACCCGGAAATATTACTTCTTACATTTCGGTGATTTATGTATGCTAAACATAAAGCACTGATATGAGACACCGCATAACATTGTATAGTATTAACATTTTGTAAATCTTCCCCCCCCCCCCCTTTTTTTTTTTTTTTT
>VZSC01004443.1:371244-400425 GCA_013398225.1 Steatornis caripensis
GGCAGATGGGTGCCTCAGTGCCTTTTAACAGAGAGTCCCCCACTACGAGCACTCGTCGTTTCTTTTTATGGCATCCACCATGTGAAGGTACAGGGTGTCCTTGCAGTTCTTGTTCGCGAAGATTAACATAATGCTATTATTCTAAATGGCAGGTTTATATTCAAGGTAATTCTGACATACTAGCTATTTTAGAAAAAGTTCAATTAATTATGGAACCTATTTTATTATATATACTAGAGCTAGTATTTTCAAAATTAAATATTAATGAAATTCTACCATTTCCTCAATTCAGTTAGGCTTGGTAGAGATTTTACCAGGTTTTATTTCCTCATAGGAAGGTAAGTGTATTCTCTGATGAGTATATGCCTTTATGACAAAAGAAATAAATAGTTTTATATAACTACTTGTACTTATTGCTTAAACAATTTTTTGTGGTTTTTTTTAAATAAATATTATTTATTCAAACATGTAAATGTACTTTGGAGGAGTCTGATCACTAAATTTGCAAGTTTTCTTGAAAAATAAGGATTTTTTGAAAACCAGGGGTGCTGATGTCTGTAAAATAGGGCTACAGGTGGAGATTAGATTTGCACTTCCAGACCATTTTAAACTAGGTTCGAGGTTGGTAGAACTTATTAGGGATAGATGTATCCTAAATCAAATGTGACAACTAATTAATTGATTTGGGGCACATCATTCTCTCCTGTTCTCCTTGTTTTTACTGCTTCCTTGTTTTTTCTGAAAATAAGTAGGAGATTTTTGTTTAAATTATGACAGTGATCAGAACAACTATATGACTGAGAAGGGATGGAGTGGGCAAGCTGTGTCCAGGAGCTTAAGGATCCTTCTGTCCTTCTGCCAGTAATATGTATTGAGACCAATCTTGTGCTTGCCCAACTTAATTATTTCTAAATATCCATGGATCAGGAAGACATTTTTGCTCTTCCCTGGCAGTCTTCGCATCAAGGTTGGACAGTGTGGAGACCTGCAGTTTTTGTAAGTCTAAGTTGTACTTTCAGATGACATTCCTAATTTTGTTTTAAATTTTATTTTAAAATCATATGTATTAAAAAATACTTTTTTTCAACACTGTGATAATATTTTAACACTTTATTGTATAAAAGTATTTTATACAAACAGCAACAAGTGATTAGTTATAAGCTCTGACGAAATGCCTACAAGGAGGAGTTTTTAAGTAGTGTAGAACGGTGACTTATCTGCAGTAATATCACTATAGTCTTGCTTTTGAGAGATACTTCTCTCAGTTCAGAATTTATATAAAGAACATAGAAAATTGATAGGTTGTAAGCTAATTAGCCTCAGAAACTTTGATTTGGATGTGCTTTTCGTTTATAACAACTAATCAAGTGTGAAAAGTTGTTTTGTATTTATTGAAGTTTTGAGTTTTGTATTTATTAAAACTGTGATAGGTCTTAACAGTTCCCTTGTGAATCCATCTATTCATAAGATTACCCCCTTGAATCATGAACACACTATGAATAGCTACAAAAACTTTATTTTGCAGTGAAGCATTGCTATTAGTGGCTTCTGAATTTATACCATAATTGTGGCTCCTACGTGTTTTAAACAGACATTTCTATATAAATATATTCTACTAATATGTACTAACACAGAAACGTCCACAGCACAGAAACAGGTCAAAAATCAATTGCCAGTGTGTCATAATTACACTATTGACTGTAGAGAGTGATACCAGAATGCTATTGATTTTAAGTTCAGGCATCTCTTCAACAGTCAGTAAAGACATGTTTTATCACTCTTGCAGTAGAAACAGCTTGCTTCTTTTCCTACTCGTAGTGTTTCCTAATTATCATAAATAAGCTCCTTGGTATGCTGCTTTTATTTATCCTCCTCGCCCCCTCCTTTCTTTTTCTGTTTGTTCAGTGTTGTTACTTTTATAGCATACGTAATGTGTTTTATGGCACAGTAATTGAAATACAGCTGCAGTATATTTTACTTTTTTTTTCACATTATGGAGTGTAAAAAATACACAGTGTAGAGTTTCTGTGTGTGTGATGCTACGGGTAGAGTTAGTCAGGCTAAGCAAGTAATTGTTTCTTTTCTATGCAGAAGCGTGTGATTTTCTCTCTTTCTCATTTGGACTGGCAGGGAGTGTATACGTAGTATACAAGGATTGTGTCCATAGCCATGTCTGGCCATTAAATTTCAATCTCCTAATTGTCCTTTCTGCTGCATGTCACTGGAACTCTCAGCCTGGATGACTAAGTGAAATCTGCCTGTTGTGTAGGACTTTACAGTGGCTTCTTGTTTTCAGTATTAACTGAGTTTGCATGTGTATTTAGGCATATATCCTCAATACTTACTAACAAACTGTATAGTGAATAAAATTGCAACAAGAAATCTCTACTAACAAATATAAAGCGAATATAAATATATTTTTGCAGATAGTAATTCTTACATCTTGAAGAATCTGCCTCATCACGAAAAGAGCAGAAAGGAAAAATCCTACTCAAAAAAAAGAATTTCTTAGATAAGAATATGTTATCTTTATCTTTACACAGAACTGGGTTTCCAGGGAGTCAGATAATCAGAGTATGCTGATATACTTGACTTAGAAATTTAAACTGCAATATTAAATTAATTCCCTGTCTAGGACAGAGGCCACACTTTTAGTTGTATACATGTCAGATTGCCTTGAAAACATTTCCCACGGACCTCATGAGATGATGTCTCAGAAACTTGACTTTTCAGGTAAGAATGGCTCACTCTCGATAGACTGAATGCAAGAGACACAAAATAGGGGTAAAATTTACTTGCTAACCAATCTTGTCAGCTTTTCAGAGAGTAGAGTATTTCAGTAGTATTTTCTAATACACTAAAGTAGAACTTTACTTCTTTTTTTTTGGCAATAGATATTTGATAATTGAAGCTAATTATAATTAAAGGATGCAATAAATGTCTCCTTTAAGCATAAATATTTTTTTTCTTTGTAACTTTTATCCATATTGAATCAGCCCAGTTAGGCTTTCTCAGGAGCAATGCTGCTCATCATTAAATGGCTATGAGCTTGAATTGCACTACTTCACATTCTTCTATACAAAGTATAATACAATGAAAAGCCCAGAAGAAAAATGTTTGTATTCACTAGATGAAATATCTCCCCATACAGAGGGCTCAGTGAAAAACTTAGCAGTTTCATTTTTTTGGTCTGTCTGAAATTTAAGGGCCTATATGATAAAATGAGATCCTTCTTACACAAACAAGATCAATGTAAGCTCTCTGAGGGAAATGTATTATGAATTGCAGTGGTTACTCTGCCTTTTTTTTGTCTGCTACATTGATTTATGTACTATAAATGTTTGAGTTCAGTCTAGATAAATGACAATGGGACTAGTGTAAAATAGTACGCATAGGTGTTTTTTTTTTTTTCACGTTCACAGGCTATAACATCACTAAAATTTTGGGTTGAAAATATTTGCTGACTGCAAAAACTGGGCATATTGTTCTAAAACAAAGCAGTAAGCCTGTCCCTGGAGTTAAAAAAAACCCCAAACAATCACTTTTGTATATATTTAGATCTTGGAAGCAAATTAATTGCCTTTTAGGCCTTATAATTCCAAAAGGGGTTGATGTCCTGGGTTCGGCTATGATAGAGTTAATTTGGGTTCGGCTATGATAGAGTTAATTCTCCCCAGAACGCTGGNGTTCTCTCTCTCTGTGTGCTGTTGCATTAAACTGTCCTTATCTCAACCCACGAGGGCTGCCCCTTTCTCTGCTGATTCTCCTCCCCGTCCCGGTGGGGGGTGGGGGTGGGGGTGCAGTGAGCGAGCGGCTGCGTGGTGCTTTGTTGCCGGCTGGGCTCAAACCACGACAGTTGATTATCACTTTCTTCCAATGTTTCAAATAAATAACAAGAAGTCTTATCCAGTCATAGAGTCCTGAAGAGATGGGCATTACTTTTCTAGCCTAGTTGTACATATTACAAGTTTACACATGAAAGCACAATATTGCCTTTCTGATAATGAATGGTATTATAGGCTCAGGGAAAAACAGTACTTTGAATCTGACATTTCTCTTTGTCACACATGCTTATTGTAGTACTTACTGACAATATTTTACCATGTTTTCCCATGATGGCATAGGGAAAAAAAATGAAGCGACTGATGGTTGAACATGTGCTTGGTGTGCAAATTGGAAGAGGTTGTAGTTGACTTAAGACCTTGTGCCTGGTTATAGGGGTAGAGGCTTCAGACGGGAAGAAGTCTATGCTATTTTGGCAAAGCTCGAAGCAAGCTTTACATACCCTGAGAAGGTCTGAGGAGGAACTGTGCTTCATCAGACAGCCTAACAAGTAGCTGTGCAATGCTTCACTACTCCAGTAGCACTTTCCAGTGATGAGCACGTAAGGTGAAGCTCTCGTAGAGAATTTAGAAAAAGAGTATGGTAATCGCTGTACTTCCTCTAGGTAGAATCTATGTGCAGAAATTGAGTGATTGACTCTTAATACTCACTTTAGAAGCCAAAGATAATTCATATTTATCTTTTTTTTTGGTCAGTCCACTAGTTTTTCTTCTTTTTTCCTTTTGTTTGTGAGGTATCAGAAATGTAGTATTTGAAGTTCTGTCTTCTCTGAAGTGTAGAAATAGTGTTATTACCCTCCTGTACAATATGATACTTCTGACTACGAATTTTGAAAATGATTGCTGTTCTTGTCTGTGCCAAGCCTTCTTGGCTCCGCTTGCCTTTTTTCCTGTTCGCCACCAGCCTTGCTTTTCCTAGTTCTTTTGATGATTTGTTTTTCCCACTTAGCAACTGACTTTCTGTTTATTTCTGAGAACCAGCTTGCATTTTGAAATGAAAAATGGCTGTATGATTACTTTAGCATTCATAATACTAGGATTTTTAAAGTTTTGTGAACACAGTTTCTAGCTTCACTGGCTAGAATATGAATAAATGATGCTGTGTACCCATTCTCTGAAGTTTGTAATGAAAATATTAAGAGGCTCAGAATTGCTGCATCCAATCGTATAATTCATTAATCAGTTCAGCAAAATATCCTTATATGATGTCGTAGTTAATCCACTGGAAATCAGTTTTACAACTTTTATGAGCACTAGTGTAAATGTTTTATGAAACCAAGTTTATGTATTGGTTTTAGCTCTATTGTTATTTTTTAGGTTGATATTTTCCATTTTGCATTTCATTAGAAAGTAAATTATTATTTGAGACAGAATTAAAACAGATTATCTGAAGTTTTTACACTTTCCCTCTTTTTCCTCAGTTAAAAAATACTTTATGAAAGTATCCTAGTTTGTTAACCATTTTTACTAAACAACCCCCCTCTAAATTAATCAAGTATTTAGTTGCTTCTCCTCGCTTTCATAGGCCTACTCCACTGTTCTTTGTCAAAAACTCATTATACATGTTAGCTAATTCCCATAATTCCCTGAGATGTGTATTTCCTGTGCTTGATTTGTATTTCTTCATCCTCTCTTAACTATACTTTTATCTGACTTTGTAGGAGCTATTTTTCATGATCTCTCTTGAGTTATAAATTGAAAACAAAAACAAAACCAGGAATTCAGAATCGTAGTGATGCTGTGCTGATTACTCATTTGAATCTTACTGCTGTCTAAGATTCTACAATAGGTTGAAGTTCACCGGAGAGAGATGATGTATTTATATTGTGTATCAAAAGAATCCCAACCAAAGGATCCCCAAATGAAGGCTTCAAGAACATATTCTTTCATTGATTAGTCAGTGAGATTTTGCTTGCCAACTTCTTTTCTGTTTATATAGTACTAACCTTTAAAATGATCTGTTCTAAATTTAAAAAACATGATCTACCTGCTTATTCACTCTGATTCCAAAACTGTAGCACCATTTTGATTATTTGTTTAGGTAATATGAGTTTCCTGATGTAACTGCTGTATAAAAGCTATGTCTATTAATTATTAGTAGTTAACTATTGTACAAAGGACAGCAATTTTTGCAGCATCAGCAAAGTGACAAAATTAGAGTAATGCTTCTGTATGTTCTAAATTTCTCTTTGTTAACTACTGTCTTCAGTTCAGGAAATTACATTAGTTTAAGAACTTTGATACATATTGAATACTGTACAGCGTATTTAAAACTTTTAGACTGTGTTTTTCACAGTTATCTGTGTACCTTCCAGTAATGCATTATTAGGCTAATGTTTTTTATTTCTATCTTTCTACAAGGAGGATTGTGGAATATCTTAAAAGTTTGTTATTAAATACTATATTTTTGTTATTTAATTCTGCTAGAAAAGCCACGAATGAAGAGATGTGACTTTTAAGATTTGCAGTTCAGTATGGTTTGTGATAGCCTCTAGTAGTTTTTGCAATTGTATAGGGATGATGATCATTCTCTAGTTGCATGGAATCCTGCTTGACGAAATGCTGCTTATGTCTCCAGCAAATTAGTCTTTTTGAATCTGGATGCTGGAAGAAGTAAATAAAGACCAAAATGGCTTTTAAGCCTGATCATGGGTTACTTGAAGAGATGGGAGACTGAAAAAGGGAAGTAATTTCAGTAGCCATTTTAGAAATTAAGCAGAAGATTGTTCTGAAAACACAATGCTGCTTTGAGCCATGTTGCATGGGACTCAGACCACAGACCATGAGTTAGAAATGACAGTCAAAATCCAACAGCAAATTATAGGATAACCAAATATTATAATGAGATTTGTCACATTAACTGTTAAATCCCTGATATTTTACAGAACTCATAAAGAAGAGTTTTTTGTATTTCTGCAGCTCCCAAGTACCTTTTCAGGTGTCCAAGAAAGCAGTTCTCTTAACAGAACAGATCTACATGGGCTGGATGCATGGTGTTTGTCAAACATCCTATTTGGTTAAACTGAACAAATACATGGTGGAGCATTAGTCTCCTTTATTAAGTCTCCATGTTGTGGAAGTCACCCAGTATGTAATGTAGTCTGTCACATGGTACATTTATTCACACTGTAAAATTATTACCCACTGCTTGTTCCAGTAGAAAAATACCACTTATGTGTGACTTCTCTGAGCAATTAGGTGTCTGCAACTGGTGTTGCCTAGAAAGTCATAGAATCATAGAATGGTTTGGGTTGGAAGAGACTTTAAAGATCATCTAGTTCCACCCCACCCCTGCCATGGCAGGGACACCTTCCACCAGACCAGGTTGCTCCAAGCTCCATCCAGCCTGGCCTTGAAAACTTCCAGGGAGGGGGGTATCCACAACCTCTCTGGCCAGTGTGTTCCAGCATCTCACCACCCTCATCGTGAAGAATTTCTTCCTAATACCTAGTCTAAATCTACCCTCTTTCTGTTTAAAACTGTTATTAACTTGTCCTATCACTACACACCCTTGTAAAAGTCCCTCTCCAGCTCTCTCGTAGGCCCTTTCAGGTACTGGAAGGCTAATCTTTGGAATGAATCCATGCCAAAGAAAGAGGTGCCTTGCTCTGAAAGAGAAGTCGCAGTTTGTAGAGAAGAGACAAGGAGTGGGATATTTAATTTCTAAGAGGAGTCTGATCAGAATCCCTAAAATATTTCAGATAACTAAGGAAGCTGAGTCAAGAAAACAATTTTAAGCATTTGTTGTTTTCAGTGTGCTTGTTTATTATGTTGCTGAAAGGAACGGAGAGCTCTGGATTTTAGCTGTAAATAAAAATGCTAGATTCCATGTTACTTTAGGGGGAGAGCTTGACAGGGGTGTTGGGTGTGGAAGGAATGGCTAGTGTTAGGACAATGATGAGGTCATATTCTATAAAGGGATAACTGTCTCAATATGTTGAACTTAGCGAGAAATTAGTTTTCCATAGAGTTCGAGTTTACTGTGGAATGGCCCTAGCATCTTCAGTCAAGATCCTAAGTCCATTAATGTCTGGAAGCAGGAAGTCTTCAATGTCTGCATCAAAAGAAGTTTTAATAAAGAGAGAGTAGACCAAGAAATAGGATGCATTTGCCAAAAATGAATGTTGCTGAGGAAAAATGCATCAATGCAGTGGTAATTTTATTAAGTGTTAGAGGCTCTATTTTCAGAATTTAATATCAACTATCAGTAAGTCTGCTGATGAGAAGTATAAAATCTAGGAATTCTTTGTAGACAGTATTTCTTATCAGAAATACAGTATAGTGAATGAATTTCAGTACGCTGAATTGGATTTTTGCAAACTGTGCCTTTCTACATCATTAATACGGCATACTACGTCACTGCAAGTAAGAGAGGAACTACTCTGAATGTTTCTGATCAGAAATGGGAGATTCTTTTCTAGTTCCACTGCACTTTCAGCATCTTGTCTCTGCCACACGTACAAAGTTTATCATTCATGTTGAGATGCAGATGAGAGTGCTCATGAATGAGTCTTAATTACTGGTGAGCTTACACTAGCCGCATTAACTCTGAGGAATAATGTACATTGTTTATTAATCTGACAGACTTTAAAGGAAACTGTGGAGGCTTTTGCTTATTGATAAGACAAGTGTGATGGGTGGTAAAGGCAATCTATTAAAGAGATAATCTCTTACTTTTTTTGGTTTTTGTTATTGTTGTTGTGTTGCTAAGGATTTTTGCTGACTGTGGAAGTTTCATGACTTTCCTACACTGTGCTTCTTCTTGCTTTTTGACAGTCACAGCCAGTTTTTAAGGTATGCAAAGGTGTTTTCTGCTGATGCATTAGCTGCCTTCCCGAAATACACAGAGAATTAGCTTACTCTTGCCAGTTTTAACAGTGAATGTTTTGCTTCTCTCCCAGTTCTTTGTTTACTGCAAAATTTGTTGCTTCTTGAGCCACAGTTCTGTCCCTTCTTTTTTCTTTGCTTTTCTTCTTTTCTTTCCATACATTCTTCCTTTTCATAACTATACTGATTGGATCATGCTAATCTTCCTCACAGCTCACTAAGTAGTCTTTTCACCTTTGTCCATGGGTATCGAATTAGTTATAAATTTCAGTCTGAATCACTTGTAGGGCTAAAACAGACGTACGGAGCGCATTTGCTCGTTGTTCTGTCTTTTTGTAGCTGTCTCCATACTAGCATCTTCAAATTCTTTGTTTTCTAGTCTTTTTCTTCTTCCAGATCTTTAAAGAGTTTGTCTGTCTTTCTTTGCGGTACCTAGTCTCCCCTGAATATGCTGTTCACAAGACTCATACTGAGTAATGACAACTGAGTACACAGTCTCCAACAAATCAAGTGTTTCATGTTTGTCAATTTTGCATTTTGCTGACCCTAGCTTCTTGCAGGGACAGGCTGCTGCACACTATTCATAAAGCTGGCTCACTATAGTTCCAGAGAAGAGCAGTTATATTTTCTTCCATTCTTCCAACAGTGCTTACAAGTATCTTAGAAGATAAAATGGTGTAGGCACTGGCTTCTCCTTCAGTCTCTTCTTAGCATAAAAAGGTTTCATTGGTTCAATGTCAATCAGTCTTCTCTTCATCAAACTCTTTTGATTTTTTTTTTCTTTTCACAGCAGGGAGAGCATGTTGTGTGTGGGATAAGTCTCATTTAATTTTCGTTACACATTTGAGGAAAGTCAAGAAAAACCTCCACCTGCATTAGACTGTCAAAGGATTTAGCCCAGTTCCCTCCAGTAAAGAACAGAAAGTGATTGAATGCAGTAAAGATATGATATAGATGTCCACCTGAATCATTCCAGATTTCTCATAGTGCTTGAAATGGTTGGAGACTTTTACTCCAGAAATTGTTTGAGTTCAGTTCTGTGTTTTAACCTATGATGTTGGCACCATCTTTTTGATTCCTAAAAAAAAAAAAAAAAAGAAAAGTACTGTCTCAGTATTGCCAACTTAGCTAGTTAATGTGCCTGGCAGAAATGTGACATTTAATCATTACATATTAAATGTCTTCATTATTAGCAAGTTCTTGGAATCCCTGTTAAATAAGCAAACAACTCTTGTATGGTTGAACTTCCGTGCTCGATATTTTGTATCCTGCTAAATCTGAACAAGTTGACTGTTAGGGAATGAATGTACTTCTGCGTGCATTTTCTGGAAGGAGGAAATGCAAATGAGGTGATTTAGGAGTTTGGATCTCCTTTTCTAAACGAGTATTATGCCTTTAATACTGTCAACTGCATTTAAAACAGGTTTTGAAAATAGTGTCAAAATCTTTTTCACCCTGAGATCTTAAGTCATTTAGGAGCTTTTGAAAATACCTGTTATGCTTCTTTCCAAAATATCAACTAAAATTTGAAAAAAAAGTCAAAGTTCTTTTGCTTTTTAAAACATAGCACTGATTTGTTTAGTTATTAAAGATAGTCTTAAAAGTGCAGCAAACAATAATTCCAAATTTCATGTAATAAAAAAGCAGATGTTACTCCACTGTTGTATTTGTAATGCTTTTTTGTGATCTTTGAGGAAGATGATTATGAAGGTTACTCTCACTTGAAAGTTTTACAAATTGCACTTCACATTAAGCATCTGCTGGTATGGGATTTTTTGTGTGAGATGTCATTCGTTATGTGAGTGCTGGAAAGACGAGAAGACTTCTGTTACAGTATTAAAATGCCATAGTTGTTGTTTATGAAGAGGCAAGCACAGGTAAAGACCATAACTGAAACCACATTTATAAGTTATGAGACTACTAATCACAGAGAATGGTTACATCCATTAGTAACAAGGAAGACAAGGGAGCTTTACTTAAGGGAGGAAATGCTGAAGACAAAAAGGGCAACAAATTAGGGACTTGGTCCTGTTTATCATATTAAATTAAAAACATGTAAACTTAAGCAGTAGAGCTATAATTTCATCTTAGATTCCTGCTGTCTGCACAAACAACTCAGGTGTTCTCTGTTACTTTATAGTATAATCTGAAATACATGATCAAATTATAGATTAATAACTGAAATGTCTATTTATTTTCTGTTTGTTTCTCCAACCATTTCCATCAATGTAATTTAATTAAAATTCTGTCAGAATATTTTAAGTATTAGGTTTTTCATGGGTGTTACCTCAACACAATGGTGTTAGCCAAGCTGTTGATATTTATCCCATGGTATAACACACCTGTTGTTACAATTTTTAAATCTTGGCCTTTTGGACTGCAGCAGGACCTCATCTTGGTAGGTGCTATAAAATGAGGAATTACTCTCTCTATATGTAGCTTTTAATTCCAATTCTGGCTGTGTGATTTATCTTCTTCTATTAAGATAAATTCTAATAATTTCTGGCTGTACTCCGTCAGGCAGACAGGTGAAATATAGCTTATATTTTTAGAGCTGTGAATAGCAGTAAGATTTGATCCATGCTTATGTTCTTGTAATACCAAGACTTTTGTTTGCATATTGGTAACATTATAATTACTACCGATTAAGAAATCTTCTGAAAGGAGGGGGAACCTGATTCATATTGAGTGTGAGATCATCAAATTCACGTTAAGATTAAACAAGTGAATTAAAAGCTCAGTGTGACTTTGGGACGTGGTATTGTTGCGTACTTACAGAAGAAGCTCACAAAGTACAAAGTACAAACTCAAAATGTAATCATTGTCTTTTTAAGGCATACTCATGTTCTTCATATCATAGCTCTTACTCAGTGTGGCTTATTCTGTACCCTTTAATATCTTTATATAATGTTCTGTAATAACTTTAATAATGGCCCATGTATTTTTAATTTGAATTAACAGAGATGTACATGTTAGGCCAGAAGAGACATGCTTGTGGCTTTAGATCTACAAGCGTCTTTTTCCCAGCTATACAGCAGAGTTGCACTAGACGTGTATGCAAATAAGAGGAAAAGGAACAGTACTTAAAAGCTTGTTTTACTTCTTTCTAATAATCCATTATTTCGTTCACATTTCCGATCTCTCTCCTGTTCTTTGATTGTGGACCTCATGATTACCCCATCACATCAGTTTTAAACTTCAACTTACAGGTAGGAATGAACTCATTTAAGAGGATGTTTCCTCTCAGAGTTCAAGTGTTCGTTCATCTGTTTCTTCCAGTGCAGCTGTTTGCTTCCCTTGCTGAATCTGCTACACTTAGAACTTCTTTCCTGACTCTTGAATATTATGCTTTTCTTTGCCACCGTCTACTAGAACTGATTTAACCAAATGTATCACTCACAAAGGAAAGCTAGTGCCAATTTCTGTGAAGCTGCTGAAATACTGGTCCTGCCATCTTCCATTGATGTGGTTGCTAGGTTTTCTCCTGATGGAATATCCTGAACAAAGACATTCCCCATCTTTTCTTCTCAGTGGCCTTAAGAGAGAGAGCTGAGCAGAAGATGTAAAGTGCTGGTCACAGTGTTTGTGGATATGACCTGCTTTATTGAGATATGTAGAGCAACAGAGATGAAGACCCACCAGGATGAAAAGAAAAGTGATGTTTTTTAAACTGAAATCTAATGATTTACTGTGGTTTTCCTGATTTTGTTGCTATTTTAATAGACTTTTAGAATTTCTTCAGTAAGACAAATTTAATGTTTATGTAGTAGTAGGAATATTTGAGATAAAGTCCAGAGAGCTGTAAGAGGTGCCAGGGCTGTATGCTGCTGTATCTTGCAGCAGTCTACTCACCTCCTCAAGAATCTGCTTTTCTCTAAGGCAACTCAGCTATGCTGAATCTTGTGTTGTTGCTGCTAGACTGCTTCTGCGATCCCACTTAGTTTAATTAAGGTTATTCTTATAATGTACTACGTTGGCAGCATAGCTGGATAGAACCCATCAAATGTTGTTCTAAAACACAACATACAAGTTTAGATGATCATAAAGCTAAATAAAATGAAGTAACGAGTAAGCTTTTGAAACCAAAGCTTCTTTAAAAAATATACTGAAAGTATACTGGAATTGTTCTGGTTACTGAAAATGTAACTTAAAAAGCATATTACTAGGAAGCATCATAGCCTGAGACATATTTGAATCCAGGTTCCTGAAGAATTCAGTATAGCACATTACTATTTAGAAACATTACAAGTCAATGAATAGTGGGGAAAATATGATTCTTTTCATTACATGATTATTTATTCTTGTTAACATGCTGTGAACTTGATTGTACAGTGAATGTTACAATTAAATATGTTAAACACAGAACAGCGATAAATGTTCTAAATAACAATGGTAATAGTATCAGCTCACTGGTATCCATTTTTGTGAAGTGATAATTTTATTGGAGAGCAATATTCAAGATGCAAACATTTATTGTCCTTTTATAGACAATTGTTCCAATAACTGTTTAGTGAGTACTGGCATCACGGGGAGAAAATGGTGTACCTCAGCTGCAGTCCTGCCTGTGGCTGTAATGAAGTCTCTGTAGTAATCTAATTGTATTGACTTAGCAAAAAAATGGAATTCTAATTGACAACATGAAGCCAAGCAAATTGTCAGTAAAGACATGCTGACTTAAGCCTTTTTGACACTGATGTCAAAACTATTCTTTGTGGCCAAGAAGAAAAAACAGATTCTTCTGAATTGTTAAATGTCAAAATACATAAATTATGTAATCAACTAACTTTATGTACGGAATGATGGTGAAGTTATTTGCATGTTGTTTCCTTTAGTTTTTCGGGAGTTCAGAGCAGTTTCCAAATGTGTTGCTTAAGAAACATGATTTTGGAGTTTTTAGTACAGTTGCGCTTCCGTTTGTGCAAGTGGCCGGGGCAAAAATCTGTGGCTGAATCAAAAAGGCATCAAAATCTCAGATTAGAATCCTGAAGTCCCTCAGATTTGACATCTCTTCCTGGCAGAAATAGTTGGGTCTCCCTATGTAGTCAATCTGGACTACAAGCTTTTCAAGTTGGAGATTGAAGATAGAATGAGTGAAGCCTCCCCTGAATCATCTTTCACTGTAATGTGGTACTGACTGGGATGTGGCCTAGCCATAGCCAATGTAAAAGATGGAGCATAAATTTTTTCCAGAATCTTAGTGGTCCTTAAAGCTTGACTGAGGACTTACTTAATGTAAGTACTTTCCACTCAATAACCAGTACCTGAAGAGATTAATTTTAGGATTAAGTGCTTTTTAAAAAGGAGTAGTTGTGTCTGTATCCCAACTGGGAGTATTTTTCAATAGAAGATAGAACATGAGCCAGCAATGTGCCTTTGCCACAAAGACGACAAATGGTATCCTAGTCTCCATCAGGAGGATTGTTTCCAGCAAGCTGAGGAAGATGATCCTTCCCCACTATTGAGTACTAGTGAGGCCACACCTGGAGTACCATGTCCAGTTCTAGGCTCCCCAGAGGGGGAAACATGCGCATAGTGGAAAGAGGCCAGTGAAGGGCCATGAAAGTTATGACAGGCCTGGAGCATCTCTCCAATGAGGAAAGGCTGACAGAGCTGACACTATTTAGCCTGGAGAAGAGACAGTTCAAGGGAGATCTTATCTATATGTACAGATACCTGAAGGGACGATGCAAAGAGGACAGAGATAGACTCTTTTCAGTGGTGCCTGATGACAGCACAAGAATCAATAAGCGCAAACTGAAACACAGGACATTCTGTCTGAACATCAGGAAACACTTTTTAACTGTCCACTGGAACAGATCGCCCAGACAGATTGTAGAATATCCATCCTTGGAGAGATTCAAAAGCCAGTTGGACATGGTCCTGAGCAGCCTGCTCTAGGTGGCCCTACTTGAGTAGGGAGTTGGACTAGATGACCTCTAGGGATGCTTTCCAACCTCAAGCATTCTGTGATTCTGTGACATACCCTAGCGTGGGTCTCAGAAGGACTACACTCTCCAAATGCTTTTGAATTTTTATAGCAGTTGTAATAGTGATTGATCCGAATTACACTAAACAGAAAAAAAATCTGACAAATTTAAAATTGTGCATCAGGACAGTAAGCATTTACACTGATTTCTGTCGCTAGTAACATACAATAGGGTGATGTGGCTTTTATCATATCTTTCCAACAATTTGTGGCTCAATGACCATTTATACCAGAGTCGGGTGCTGAATGCTTTTGGCTGCCTTTATAAAGGCTTCAACGACTAGTACCATAAGGAGAAAGCTTTGCAGGTCTCATGTGTAGCCCAGATAAAGCTGTTTTTTGAAAGGAAGCTACTCTGCCCCTCCAATATTTAATTCTCTAAGAATGCAGGTCTACTACCTCGTCAGTCTATTCGTGGTAGTTAATATGATCCCCACTAACTCAAGATGATACCATTTTTTTCTATTATTTTTAGAAATCAATTATAGAGTACCAAGCCCTTGCAGAAGAGAAGAAACAATTTAGCTGCTTCAACACATGCTGGAATTGAGAGGAAGAGCTTTGTATATAGCTGTTTGGCATTTTAAAAGCTTTCCAAGAAAATCCATCTTTTTATTCATAAGACCTTTTCAAGAGACACAATCCACTTGCTTGCCATCTTTGTATTTATTGTTGTAATTAACTTACTCATTTCATCCCAGGTCTTGATTTTAGTGTCGAGTTCAGGGTGTAATGTAGTAAGTTTTTGTGTATTTGTTATATAAGAAATGTTGTGGTTCTTATAGCACTTCCTGCTGTGCGTGATACATTTTTCACTATGTATGGTAAACTTCCAGCTAAAATCTGTAAAGAAAACAATAAAATCATAGTTCAACTGTAAGCTTAATTAATGTCACATACTGTGTAGAGTGGAAGTAAAATGAGTGACCCGCTGCAGTGTCATACAAGGAGAGAGGTGTTCACAGCATGAGCTGCTGGCCAGAGGCTGTGTTACTGTCAGGGTGAGTGGAGAGAGCCAGCTGCTTCTGGTAAATCGTCTGTATGATGTCCTCAGCTACGGCTAGTTATGAGCAGATTGGTTTTGAATTTTTTTCCCCTCTGAATGCTGATGTGAAGAATTTTCCTTACTAACCACAGTTTTTCTTCTATCTCTTTACCTCTACAGCTCATCTGACTGTTGATAGGTTTCTAACCAATCTAAATCATTATGGAGTCTAGACACTGCCATACTGTATTTTTATATTTTAAAAATTTCTTCATATTTTTATTCTATGAATTAAGAAAATAATGCACAGAGAATCAATTAGTAACGAAAATGTCTAAAAGCAGTGTCGTGTGCCAGGCTACAATTACAATACTTGAGGTAACAAAAATCATATTGATTTTTGGCTTGTCTGTTTCATGATGTGAATAGCAAACAGGTTCACATTTGTAACTGTCAAATTAGATGTTGATTTTTTAGTTTTTTTGAATTTGCGGTGATAATACCTTGTCAGACTTGAAAATTGCTCGTAGCTTTAAATAATCAAATCATTTCCGGAGGTATGCTTCTACCATTCTTAAGGTTATTTTCTTGCGTAAATCTTGATATACCTATGTCAGTAATTCCTGTTAATAAGAAATAACACAAAAATACTGAAGTGTCAGAAGAATAGTTATGGAAAGAAGTAACGCTTTTATTTTTGTTTCATGTATAAATATAGCAAAGAAAATTGAAGTTCTAATTGTTAAATGTTCTAAAAAATCTTGGATGTTCTTAAAAAAGCCTAAAAGAAAAGATTTTCTGTCTCCCCAAGGTATAGGTGAATGTCTGATGGCATCCATCTCCATTTTGTTGGGAGTTTGAGCAAATGGATAAATTTCAATGAATCAACATGCTCTCAATGAAAGCACTGTTCATTGAAAATGTCAAACCACTTTTAATAATTGTATTGGTACATACTCTGTTTTTTCTGACACCTTGTGAATGCAGGCAGGTGTTATTAAACACTTTAAAAAAACCTGTTACTGAATAATATTTTTCTCAAAGATAGCAATGTGAAATCTTGCTTAATAGCAAGGACTGTCAAGTGAAATGTATTAACTGAAGCTAGCAGAAAATCTGGGTAGGATTAAAGAACAGTGTGGCTCTCTAAGCAGTATGAGTTACAGCATTTGCTGCAGGGATTATGGAACTCTTGACACCTTCAACTGGAGCACTCGGAAAGCTAACAAGAATTTAGGAGAGCACATGAACTAGAAAAACTTTTGACCGGCTCTCCTTGTAATGCCCCCAAACTTGTATTGCTTCTAAACCAGAAAAAAACCCTGAAAGAATGCCAAATGGAAGGCAGTGGAATGAGACTTAAGTGATTCATTTTTTTACAAATTTTCTCATTGTCTTTGGAGAAGTTTCTTTCTCTCCCTCCCTGAGCTTCCATTCCTCATATGTACGATGATGCTGACACAGATACTGTTTGTTGTAAAGAACTTTGCTTGCTTGAGACATAGATTTAGGATAGAAAAAACACTGGAGTCCTAGGCTTAATTACGAGAGGAGATCTGAAGAAAATCGTAGCTATCCTGTCAAATAATTGAAATTGAAATTGAAATAATTGAAATTGAAATAATTGAAATGAAATAATTGAAATGAAAATAATTGAATTGAAATGAAAATAATTGAAATGAAATGAAATTTCTTTCTTCCCTCCTACCTTCCCCTATCCCTACTGAATTGCCCTACTGGAATGGTGTTACCATACAGCAACCCATCCCTACCATTTAAAATTATTGTATCTAAATGTATCTTTTTTGTGTGTGTGTGTGTGCACAAAATGGTAAAAACCCTAACTTTCAACACATTATTTGAAAATGTAGGATGAATGGAATCAGCATAGGCTTAGAGTATATGTAAAGCTGATCCAGAACTAAAAATCCCATTTTGGCTTCAAAGTACACTAAATAATATAATTTTATTTTCAGAAAATCAGTAATCTGAAAGTCAAATAGCCTGCTGGATGTTAGCAGCAAATATTGAATTGTTTCTCCTGTTTGACTAACGATTTGTAATTAAGAACAATGATCCTTTTATTTCATTCCTTAGTTTTGAATCTGATTCTTGTTTTGTGGCACTTAGAAAAGAGCTGTTAGCCATTAAGATTAATTTATATTTGTCTAGAAAACTATTTGCAAGGTATAATCAAGTTCTAAACACTTTTTATTAACACTTAAGTAGGCTGCTACCCTATCTTTAGGAACTATACCAACAATCTCGCCCTCTAGATTTAGTTCATTTTCTCATTGTCTTCTCTTTCACTTTTCTGCTTTGAAAAGTAAGAGATTTTCCCAAAGATAAATAAAACTTTGAAAATGTCAAGCGTCTCTGCTACACTCTTTAATTACTTTTATAAGTCTAAGATATCTGTTCCAGTAGGACACTGTGACCCTTAAATATCAATAGTTTAAAGGTCATTGGCTTGGTTGTGATCTAGATTTCATGCTGTGTGCTTACTCAAATTCACCTGTGCCCAGTGAATACGCACAGTCATATTTGCTGTGGTGCTGAAAAAGATCAAAAAGTGTGGGAGTACCTGAAAATGAAATTTAAAATTGCAAAATATATTCAGGTGCAATTATGACATGACTAAACAGTTTCCAGTGCTATGGTAGTTTCCTTTATTTTGTTTATAATACTTGTTCAGTGGAGTGTAAGAACTGATATAATTTCTTTGTAGTTACTGTGTAATATATCCCGTATTTGGATTTGAGTTAAAAATCTCATTTATTATCAGAGCACAGGAGTTATTTTTAATTTTAATTTCTTTTGCATGTGGCTCTGGGTTGCTTATGACTTTGTGTATATCTATCACTCCCCTCAGGCTTAACTTCACTCCCAGCTTCTCTGCCTCTTTTCCTCTAAGCAGCGCAAGGGGACGGGGAATGGCAGTTGTGGTCAGTTCATCACATGCCTTTTCTACCAGTTCTTCCTCCTCATGCTCTTCCCTTTCTCCATTGTGGGGTCCCACCCGTGGGAGACAGTCCTTCGTGAAGTCCTCTGACATGAGTCCTTCTCATGGGCTGCAGTTCTTCACAAACTGCTCTACCATGGGTCCTTTCCACAGGGTTCAGTCCTTCAGGAACAGACTGCTCCAGCAGGGGACCCTCATGAGGCCACAGGTCCTTCCGGCAAACCTGCTCCAGCGTGACCTCCTCTCTTCATGGGGTCACGGATCTTGCCAGCAGCTGCTCCAGTACAGGTTCTCCATGGGGTCACAGACTCTGGCACATCCACGTGCTCTGGCGTGGGGTCCTCCGCGGGCTGCAGGGTGGATGTCTGCTCCACCATGGACCTCCATGGGCTGCAGGGGGACAACTTACATCACCAAGCCTTGCTCAGTTGAACAGTGTACACTGAGGGAACTGACTGGTGCCTGCCTGTGGTGATGGAATAAAATGTCATTGTATTTAGTAATTTGTTGCAAAGGACATACTTCACGGGGCCATATTAATAGTTGTAGAGGCAGCACTACTTCTGGCATTCTCACAATCTGGAAGTTGACTTTTCAACAATTTTTCATGGTAATAATTGTTTTGTAATACATAGACTAAGGACACAAGACAATGGAAATGCTGTAAAAAATACTGATTACCTTAAGTCTCAAAATGTAATCATGCATTGCATTTTTGTCATGATGACTGGCTAAATAAATGTGTAGAAACTCATTGTAAGGAGGACGATGATTAACCCTTCCATGCATTCGGTTTCTCAATTCATAAGAAATCCAGACACAGCTAGGATGAATACTGCCAGGATACAATAAAGGAGTGATCTAAGATCTTGAAGCCTGGTGACACTTTGCTGTGGGAGGACTGAGAAATGTCGTTGAGGGAACTTCTGTTTGTATGTAAATAAGCAATTCTGGTTGAAAAGAATAAAAATGACAAAATGCTTGTTTACTAGCTTACTTAAAACCTGCTTTATAAATGCATTATTTCTGTTTTGACTTACTTCGGTGATAGGTGTATTGTTGTTGTAATATGGATGTGTATTCTATGACTTGTGGCTGTAATTTTTTACAGTGAGTTAACTTATGCCATTAATATCTCATTCACTAGCAAGTGCATGGTAAAACCTGAAGAGTTTTGATTTTCTTAAATATCTGGCAATACAAACGTTTCCATAAACATTTTTGAGCTTTACATTTTAAAAATCTTACGAAATAATAATTGTTTGACCCTTCAAATGGATTTAATCTGTTTTTTATTTCTGATTGAATTAACTGACCCATTTTTGTGCATTTTTTGCTTTATTTTAGTGAAAAGAAAGGCAGTTATTAAGCGCAAAACTGATCACTCTATCTGGTTTATAAGTTTGTTGGGGTTTTGTTTGTTTGTTTTAGGTATTTCTTTATTTTGAGGTTTGGGTTTTTTTCTCCTCTTGAGCACAAAGCCTATTAAACCAATCTTTTTAATGGGCATTTTTGAGGAAGAACTTTTACCTAAACAGAATGAGGTTGCTTTAATATCATTTATAAGTCGCAGAGAAAAGTTAATACCTTCCACAATGTGACAGCTGAATAGAAGTATCTGTAAAAGAAAGTTGAGAATGTAAAAAAAAAAAGTTAAATGGTTTCTTATTAAATGCCATACACATTTTTGCTCTAAAGAAGAATTAACGGTAACTTCTTTAAGCATTTTGCAAACTGTTGCTGCTTGTTTGTATGCTACAAGAGCTTAAACTGGTTCAGGAAAACAATGGATGACGGCACTATTTGTATCTCCTAAAGGGCAAAATTGAAACCTTGAAGGGTTTTCTAGTTGGTTTTTATGTAAAAAAAATTGCATACTTTTGTGTAAAATGTAGGTGTATGTATAGTGGCATAAATCATTAATTTAATTTACTAAGTATAATAACAGAATGGTAACTTCATTTATGACTGATGCATTTCTGGGAAGAATAGATTTGTTTGAAGGAGTGTACTGGCTTTGGCTACAAGCTACTGTGAAGAAAATTACCTTTATCTTAACCGGAACCAGTACAAAAAAAGCTACATTACTTTTTTCTCCAGAAGCGAATTTTTGTGAATGACCTCATAACAGGCAATAACACGGTCTTCAGAAATAGAATGTGAGATACACAGATGGATTACATTAATATTTTTTACAGTTTCTTGCTGATAAATTTGAGATGCAAGTCCAATTTGAAATACCAAACCAAAAGTTTAAATTAATGAAAACTACCAAATTCTTACTAAATGCCTAGTAAAAATAACACTGATCTGTTTTATGTGGAATGAATGCATCCCTTCTGTTCCCATAGAAACTATACGTTCTCAGATAATCTTCATGTAATAAGATTATGAAAAACAGACGTCTCATTTGCTTACTTATCTTTACATCTTTCTTTTCTAGATGACACGGGAGCAGTATATATTAGCAACACAACAGAACAGCCTTCCAAGGACTGAACAGCCTCAGTTTTACCCAGTAGGGATTTATGGATGGCGAAAGAGGTGCTTATACTTCTTTGTCCTTCTGCTGTTGGTTACCATGATTGTTAACTTAGCAATGACAATATGGATTTTGAAGGTTATGAATTTCACAGTGGTAAGTATCACAGTGACTTTACATACCCTGTTTCTTGAAGTAGTAATGTGTAGTTTTAGTTCTATTTACCATGTTATATACAAATGTTGTAATTTTGGATTAAAAATTTTTATCTCCTTCTTTGAATATTACATCAGATATTTATGCTTTTTGTGTACATTCTGCAGTGAGTGGACCTGTGTCCTATCTATTCAGATATGTTTGGTTAATCATATCTGCTAAAATATATCTGGATCTTAGATGTTTTTTGTTCGCACAACCAAAAGCATCATGATGACTACCTCAAGCATCTCTTGGTTGCTTGTCACCACTGGTATCAATCAGTAGGAGTTTGCTACGTCTGTTCTGTATGGTCTCTTTCTTAGGAGGAAATTGTGTTAGTTGGGTCAACTTAGGGTGACCTTTAACTTATGTTGTTCTTCATATTTGTTTAGATTTTACTGACCATTTGGACTGTCTTTCACCTAGAACTTAGAGTAGCTGTTTTGATGTTGATAAAAGTGGGTAGGTGGGTATAAAAGATGTGGGCTTTTATGAGACAGCCTGCATCTGGAGTCTTTAATAGCAGCAAAGTGTTACCGAGTCTGTATTTCAGATATACTCCTGAAAGAACATCCATGTTCAGTGGAAACAGTGTTATTTGCCCAGCTGTTCCCACAGCTTTGTTTCTATAAAGGTAGTAGGAGTGCTCACTAGTTGGCCATGGAGTAGTGTCGTTTTGTATATCAAAAGAAAAGCTACAACACTCCAGAGTTTGAAATAGCAGTGTTTCTGCTAGGATCAGTGTAGTCTCTCTCTCTGGATTTTGGCCTTCATAAGCCATATTTTGATGTAGCTAGTAATACATTTCTAATTCCTAGGGTCATAGCACATTTCTGTTCTCCATTAGGTTTTGTGAAATAAAAAACAACCAAAAAAAACCAGGATTAAACAGATGTCTGAAGTTGTTGTGTATCTGCTAATGCTCTGTAATGCATAGGGTTTTCTGAGATCATTGCCTGGTGATATGTATTGTGGAAATACATTGCTACTTCTGAGTTGCCATAATCAGATGAGCATGTTGGATTCATATTTTGACAACTGTATGAGTTTAATATTCATGTATGGATGAGTTTGTTAGAAATTTGGGGGGGGGGTTGTTTTTGGGGATGTGTGTTAGTTTGTTTGTTTTGGGATTTTCTTTTTTTTAGAATAATGTGCTTGCAAAGCAGGGCATCCACATATGCTTTTGCTATTTGTGTTAGAAGCATATTTAGGCGTACCTGTTGACTTGAGTAACATAGTCTGCTATTACTCCAGAGGAAAATTAAGCATGGAAATTTAAATAGATTAAGGTGATGTTTTAAAAAGCACAGAATTTCACTCTGTGCAGAAGATTGCATTCCAATAAAAAATTTGAAATTACTACTACCATACCTAGGCAATGTTTTGCCTTCCATGCTACAACCTGCTATAGCACGAACTTGTTTAAAACTCTTATAATTTAAACATAGAATCTTTTCAAAACAGAGCACTGGCACAGGCTGCCCAGAGATGTTGTGGAGTTGTCTTCTCTGAAGATATTCAAAATGCACCTGGACCCGTTCCTGTGCACGTTGCTCTAGGGGCATCTGCTTTAGCAGGGAAGTTGGACTGGGGGATCTCCAGAGGGCCCTTCCAACCCCTGCCATTCTGTGATTTTGTGGGTTCAAAAATTGATTGTTAGAAGATTGTCATATAAACAGTTCAGTAAAATCTTCACGCTTATGTGCACATTTGAGCACCAGCTGGAAATTTGTATCAAGTCTGAATGAGTCACTTTCTTAGCAACAGCTGTCTGAGAGTAAAATAGTTTATGTGCCTAAAAGTGCACCTAAAAGTTATGCACCTGAACTTCATGTGTTTAAAGAATGCAGTATTTAAAGAAAGCATATATTTCTTTCATGCACACGTGTGTATATATATATATAGCTAGATGTAAACTAAGAAATTGTTTTTGTATATTTAGGCAGTGATAGAAAATCAGAAGTGCAGCTAGAAACCTTTTGAAAAGGAAGATAATTTCACTAAACTGGTTTAAAAGAGTTTTTGCACAAAAGAGGATCCTAGCCATGATAAAATAATTGTTGAAATTGAACTACTTTGACATTTTGGCATTATTTTAAATAATTTGCTATTTTAGCATCAGCCAATGTTGAGCTTATTATAAAAACAATAGTAATTCCACCACTTCAAGGGGTCATGAAGAGCCAGGGCATGGGTTTGTCATTGCTGGCTGACAGTTGCAACAATGTTAATTTGTATTAGCTGTTCACGTTCTATTTTTAACTGTAAGCTGCAGCCACTGACCAATTGGCACAATAAAAGCCTTTCTGAGTTCAATTTATAGATAATCCAGTTGGAAAAGTTTTCTGAATATATTGACTTTGTGTGTAGAAGTTGTATTCTGAATTTGAGCTAGTTTTCCCATGCTCTTTTTGTGCACGGAGAAGAGAAATAGGATCTCCCATAAGGCCATTCATCTCACGATATGACAGGCAACTGAAGTGAGGCATGAATGTTGAATAGCTCATCAAAGATGTAGTTAAAAATGAAATGATTTATTTACAATTGTGTAAAAACATAGGACAGGCAAGTTGTGCGAGTCTCCGTTTATCAGGTTAAGAAGTATAGCTAGGAAAGGTAGAGAAACTTTTGGGTATACAATCTCTTCTTCCAGTGTATATTGTAAGAAAGAAACTCGAAAGGAAAATACAAGTTACAAATAATTGCCCTGATATAATATGTATGTTAGATGAGCAAAACTGAAGGTAATTAGTATCTGTGTAGGAGAAGGAATATCAGACAGAAGAACCAGAGATGTAGTAATAATTTTTTTGAAAGATAATCCCCCACTGGAGCCTTAGTGTTACTGTTCTTTAACATCTAGTTGAGGTCTGTTACCTCACTGTTCCATTATCTCTTTAGAAAGATGCATGTGAAAGCATGTAAGTACTTCAGGACAAAGTCGCTAAGCATTTCTGCTGATAGATGCATGTAGCTATAACACACCATGCTACCGTGGGTTTACAGGGAAAGTAATAATTCAGGAGTAGGCTATATTCGAGGAAGATCTGACCTTGAATAAAGTGCTTTGCAAATAACTTAGCCCTGAAAGAATCCCCGGGCTAAACTCATAATTGGTATAAAACTCTTTGTTGTTTTGTGTACATCAAGGGGATCTACTCTGTCCTGAGTGGTAAGGATAAAATAATTTTACAGCCTCTATGATATATTGTCCCCTAATGGAACCACCAAAATCTCTGAATCACATACTTGAGCTTCGTACTTCACGTATTGTATGAAGTGCTTTCCTGAAAAGTAAACAACTGTGGTCTTGAAGAATTAACTCAACTTTCCTCATGTCTTTTCTGATCTTCAAAGGATATATGCAAAACATCTTGGAGAAATCAAGCCAGGAACTGAAATCTGTAGTTTTTGTCAATATCAAAGTAACAGACTTATGAGACTTGAGTTTTATGAAACATTTATGATTTCTTTTCCTTGTACTAAGCTTGCCATGGTCCGTAGGCTCCACCATGGAAATGTCTGTCTTTCACTTTCCCTCAGGATGCAATTGCCTCTCACTTAGGCTAGGTTAATGAAGCTCAAAGCTGTTAGTCACTTTTTTGTGTCTATACAATTAGTGTACTAGGTGTTTGAAGAAGGATGAGACGCTCAAGTCATAACTTGGTAATGTAACCATTGCTTATTACATTACATTGAAGCTTGGAGTTTACTGGTAGGAAAAATGCAAGTGTGAACCCTTTTAGTTCTCAGGATCTCTCCCGGGTTGGCCTGTCACTTAGCCACACATCCTAGGACGTATCAGCACCAAATTATTTTACTGGTTTTGCTTGTACATCTGGTTTTGTGTCTCCATATTCTGTTTTTCCATTAAGAATTGATGTATGAAAAGACTTACTTTGTTATGCCTCCAAGAATGCAGTCACCAAATTCAGGTATTTGTCATTATTTCCAGTGTTGTAGTCAAGTTTTTACTGCTGTCACAGCCTGGTGTTTTCTGTGTTGATACATGTTAAACTCTTCCTGCCAGTAGTACCATGGGAATTACTTTTAAGATCAAGAATGAGACAATGTATCAACTTGGTTGAGACAATTATTTCGCAAGGGAACTTGAACTTCACTCTAGCTTCAAACATAAGGAGAGCATAAACAGCAATTTGAATTTCCTGACTAGAATTCATGGGCTTTATGCTCACAATTGAATACACTCTGGGTGCTGGCTGCCTAGCTCCAAATTCACGTTTTTTGTTTGGACAGCAAATAGTTTGCAAGATGGTTTAATGTCTGCTGGAAGATACATGTGCCAACTAAGCATGATTTCTTTTTATGTGATAGCATATATAATAACGCAGATGTATGCAACCATTAACTCCTGTTTGCATCTTTATAGGTTGTCCCTATATTCCTTTAGGAGTTTGACTTCTAGAGTTAGACTCTTTCACATCTGCAAAAATCTAAATCTGAATTACAGTATTTTATTAACGTTACTTATAGAGACCAGTAAACACAAGTATATTTTCCTGAGTTTTGATTGGTGTGCAAGAGTAAGGAAATCTTTCAAATTTTTAACTTTCTGTGTTGTTGGGACACACACCACGCACTCCCGCACACTTTTGATCTTAATATCCAGTGTGGAAAAAATACTTAGAAATTCTTTAAAAGTACAACTTGTCCCTTAAAGGTATAATTCGTACTGAAGGTTTCAGTGGTACAGAAGTAAAACAGCCGTGTTCAAGGCTTCTCTCTAGACTTTTAGCAAAATATGTCGGCATACTGTAGAATACAAAAATAATTTCTTTGCAAAACTATACTGTAATACTTGTTATCCATTTCTCAACAAGCATGACAGTGATAGGAAACTGTCAGGTTTCTAAGATTCTTTGACCACCCAGATCTCTCTATTTGATGTTCAAAACAGTATTTGTTCTGTTATCAGTTCAGTTGGTTCTGCTGATCTATGCAATGAAGATAGTATTTGCCCATGGCAGTTAACAGAATTTCAAGGAGAACTAAGAAAAAACTCTTTTCCATTTCTTAGCTCATTTTTGTTGACACACGTACAGTTTGTGGCAGATAGACATTTCAAATTTATAGAATTGTGTAATAGCTCCAAAATTTTACTCCAAAATAATTTGGTTGTTTAACAATCAACTTCTTTCATTTTACAAAGGCAGCAGTTTGTTATTAGGTTTTGAATACATACTATTATGATTTAAAAGTAGCAGTTGCTGGATATTTATTAAATATGTTCTGTCACATCTGCAGATTTCATTTATTTCAATGGCAATAATTAGTTTTCAATAATTTATTTTAAGCTGTAAATTATCTCATTTTTAAAACTTGTTCTCTCTTATCTAGATAGATAACTATTTCTCTACATCCCTCAATATTCTAGGTTTCATGAACCTGATGTCCCATTTTGGGACGAATGCAAGAAAGCTTTTGTTTCATTTTTGTTTGTTTTTTGTAGTGAGAAAGATCCAGTCCAGAGCAGGCAATATCATTAATTATTAATGAGTAAGAGACTTAGTCAAGATATCGGAGACCAAGGTTCAAATTCATGCAGTCTCCAGTATAGATCATGTCCCAGGTAAGTGTCCTACTTGCAGGCTATTAGTCCTTTTGATTTCTGATGTTCTTTTTTAATAGATACATTACCTCTATCTTACTATCTTTTAGTCTCAAACATTAGATATCATCCCTATAACAAATTTTATTGAAAATTCCTATGAAATAGCTGTGTATTCCTCAAGAATATTTCCTGCTCAGATTTACAATTGCTTTGAAAAAATGTTTAGAAAATTATCAGCCAGCTACAATGAGTATTAGTCAGAAAACTATACGCATGTGTGCATGTTCACATACATACACACATACGCATAGAATCTAATTTCTGTAATTGGCTGCGTTCTCATCTCCTTCTTATATTGCACTGGAAAACAGAAACTCAAGCTTCCTGAATGAACCTGTCTGCTCCGTGCATGATTCAAACGCTTGCTGACACATGTCAGCAAAAGAATCTTGCTACAAGTTAATTTTACTTGTCCTTTTTTATCCCATTTGTTAACATTTGCGTAAAAGCGCAATTTGATGGAGTTGGAGGGTATTTTGTAAAACCTGTATCCTCTTTTGTTTGGAGTGCAGTGGGTAGGACTGAACTGATTTATTCTTACTCTCTTTTGGGCACATCTGTTGTTACTGTCCTAAGTACTATGAAGAACTCATTTTAAGTATTTCTTCTATACCATTCTTCTATATCACTTTTGATCTCATTTTGTTTATGTACCTCCTATATTGTATACTTCCCTTTCTAGCATTTATGGGAAAAAAAGAGTCAATCTTAATCTGTCAGTGCAAGTGCAGTGTAGGTTTACTTGACTGTATAGTAATTAATGTGCATGATCCTAATTAATTTCTGTAAATCTGTGTTATCTCAATTTTTTTTTCCTCCCAATGAAAAGAAAGTATCTGTCATGTCATAGTGGAAAGGCAACTAATCTGAAATCAAGTTTGCAATCTCCTGTTTGTTACATATATGCATGGCAACAGTTTGCAGAAACAGTCAAGCCACCGTTACACATATCTGGTTAACTATTTGGTAGTACTAGGCATCTCATGCTAAGGTAAAAAATAGGAAGGTATTGTTTAAAACAGTGTCCTTTAAGAGCACTTAGCAAATATGAATTACCTTCATTTGATGTGTAGTTTACATTATTGATTCTGGGTAGCTGAATGCAGATTTTAAATATTTTATTTTGTTCCATATATATATATATATATATATGTACATTTTGCCATTTGTTACAAATTATCTCTGATGAAGAAAAAAAGGAGTAAAACTAATTTCTTGGGTTTTTATTTGCTTGGTCATGCAGATTTAATGATGGAATACTAGTAAACTTCCCAACAGGAAAAGGGAATAAATATTTTGCACTCTACTTAACCTTGTAAAAATGTGATTCCATTCACTGTAGGAAAAAAGTCTACTTATACAATATTTTAAGCAATTTCAACCTGACCTTGCATTTGTGGCTTTGGAAGGTTGTACTATAGTATCCAGAACTTGAATGCTTAGGAGGAAACTGCCTATAAACAATGTTTGCTTTACAGGGATGCATTGAGAACATAAAGAGGTATTTGCCTGTACAAGGTCACTGCGTGTTCATTTTTCTTATTGCTTCAGATTTGTTTCATGGAGTGTCAGGACTGATTTAGAATCAGCGTAAAGGGCACAGATTCATATCTTGTGCCTCTATCACATGTCAGCAGTCCAGCATGCCACAGGTAACTTGCCCCACATTTCAAAAAAAGTGTGGATGGCCGTATCTTACGCCGTTCACTGCAGTGATTCTGATGTGCATTAAACTATGACTTGTGCAACATCTTCTTTTAACATTAAAATGAATGCTGAGTATGGCTATAGAAACTATAGAAGGAGGCAACAGCAACTTCAATTCATGTGATAGATTAGATGACATGAATATATATATCAGTTAGTGGACGTTTACTGTCTATTAAATAATAATAACATGTTTTAGCTGAGTGAACAATGTTTACTAGACAGCTTATTCTTAGTTATTCACTGTGTAAATACGCTGGAACAAGAATCTCAGAAACTTTTTTCAAATATTTGCTTTCATGAAAATTCAATTAACTTAATTTCCACTACTGGCTTTTAGCTGTGTTTCCTTTGCATGTGTATTCTAGCATGACATTAGTGTTTGTGGAAGGCAGGATTTTCAAGAGAATATTATGCAAAGATAACTTTGAATTCTTAAAGGTTTATCCAATAAACCAGTTCTGACACTTAGTCCAGTTGCAGAGCCTGCATAGCAGATGTTTGAAGAGAGTTGTTGACATGCAATCATTTTTAATGGGGGGGGGGGGGGGAAGAAG
>VZSC01004443.1:400598-417424 GCA_013398225.1 Steatornis caripensis
GGGGGGGTGGGGGGGAAGAAGAGAAAAACCTTTATTTTGTATATTAGAATTCAAGAAAATAATCAACAGAAAGTCATTACGTGAAAAGGAAAGAAGCCAAATACATCAGCACGTTTGTCTCAAATAGGGCAACTAAAGCAGACCAAGTTAATTTTGTAGTTCAGGTTAGGCAGTAATGTTTTGTAATGTTATTTAACAGTAATTATAAAGATATCAAACTACTCGAACAAACTTTTAATTACCTAAAGACACCAACAATCTGTATGAATAATGAAATGTGTAATGGTTTCTTTTTTCCCTTCTATTATTGGGATGATTTATGGGGATACAATAAAAAATTACAGTCTGTGCTTGGCATCCTGCTTGTATTTGTACAAATCTTCCATCGTGAAATCAATACAAGTCTGTGTACAATAGCAGAATGTACTCATGTCAATCTAGCCTAAATTAGACCTAGCACATCTAGAAATGATAATAAAAAAGAAATGGGAAGATAAAATAGAATATGTAATGATACGTATCTTATGTGGCAGCGTATTTCCTCCTCTTTCTTACAAGTCAGGATATTAGATATGTAGTTGTTATCCCAGGCAGGATTAAATGATGAAATCAAATATTTTAAGCAGAAATAATGCAGCAGCAAGAACTTTTTTTAATCAAAACTGTGAATAAGATATTTGTGTGGCCTGCAGAGGATGGCGAGAAAAAATTTTACGACCTTTACCCAAAAGATGCAACACTGATGGGGTATCTTGTTTGTGTCTGACAGTCATGTTTTACTGTACTGCTAGATACAAGCAAGGAATAAACATCAAGAAATTCAATAAAAGCAGAATATAAATGATGTTGCTGGAGGCAATGTAGAAATAGTGGAACCACCAGAAAATAGAAGTCAACATTATTACACCATGCTAAAGCTCTTGATTGTAATATAAATTTGGCTGCTTTTTCTTGAAAAGCCTGGTCCAACAGAGCTTGTCTAATGATTCGTTATTGCAGGCAACACAGTGCATACTCTTTCTGTCACATCAGTGTCCATCACACCAATAACGTATTCAGTCAAGCATCAGCCCTCAGAGACTCACTGCAAATGTTTTTACTGTGCCATTCAGTTAAGGAAGACAACTTGTGCAGGGCCTCCTGGAAGATCTTGAGAATTTTGAGTCCATTTATTGCATCTTAAAAAAAAAAACCAACATATTTTGAACATCTCTAATAATGAAATGTACATTTTTATGGTGCAGAGAATTGTTTTTAATTATAGATCTGTCTTTCCTCTGGCCCCATTGAAAACTCTCTACACAGTGGAGCAATACCAAGAAATTATTTCCCAAGCAAAAATTTCTAGTTACTGTGTTTATTTTTCATGTTATCTTCAAAGTTCAGGTTTATGAAAGCAAGAATGTGCAAGAGGATAACAGATTTCTGTCTACTTCAACAAAACCTAAGTGAAATAAATATAATAAAAATACAGTATAAATTAATATATATGCAATTTGACTAATTCAACTTTTAATCAGTCATTTCATTTTTGTAGACTCTGATGGCACAATTCAAAAAAAGGAAAAGGAATTCTTTTCAAAGAATTAAAATCAAAATTACTATCCTCCTCTCCTGTGCTCAGTAGAGATGATATTTTAATACTAAAGGTAAATGAATGTAGATGTATAGATAGAGAAATACAAATAAAAATATAAATATCAAAAAACATACTTGGTCATCTTCAAAACACTCTTTTGTGACATTTTTTATAGAGATGGAACTCTTTCTCATTTCATTCTTTGTCTTCAGGAATATACAACTCATTTAAACCATCTTTCTGGGTCTGAGCACGCTACATAGAAGTAGTAAAGGAGGCAAAAATCTTATGTTAGCTCTCTTGGACGAACATACAATCCAAAAGACACTTTTGTTTGAAATAATTTTTGTCACATTATATGTTAAGGCACACACCATAACATTTAAAATTTTAGAATATAAAATTTTAGAATTAAAAGAAGGTATAGAATTACTCAAGCTAGAATCTAGTGTGAGTTAGCAACCACATGTTTATGGCATTTCTGAAGTTTTAATGAAAAGAATCTAAAAGATAGATAACTCTTGCTTTGCTATTTTCAATTTCAGTCGCTGGGCTCAGACATCAAATTGCTGTTATGTCTTGGAAAGACTACTTGCGTAAAAATACATTTTAGTGGGTATTGTCATTATTCAGTTATGAAGACTATATTGCTACTCTGTACATTTAAAATTAACTGTTTCCATCTCTGCTACTTCATAAAACGTTTCTGTTAAAAGTGATCAATGCGGGATGGAGATAGAAAGAAGTAAAGCCTAAAAGAAAAGACTGGGTCAGAGAACAAGCTTGTGTCCTGAGCCTTTCTCACTGCATCTGGATATAAAGGCAATGATACTGTGGAAACGTACAGAGAGAAAACCCCATAGTGTCTTTTCCTTTTTCCTAGCTGTACTGAAAAGTCCTAATAAAAGGAAATAGAATGATTCTGTAGAGTCTCTTAAAAAGAATGCAATTGGATCTTTGTGTAGGTTGTAGATCTGTTTTCCTTCTTGGGAAAGAAGTTATGATGGCCTCTTCATTTTACTTTTTTTTTTTATTGGACCCATCAGGGAGGACCCTTGTAGGAAAAATCTAAATGGAAGAACTATCTATGTCAAAGTAATCAAGTAATCTCTGGTCTGGTTTTTTGTTTGGTTTGGTTCTTTTGGCATTAATGATGTAAGTAAGCAAATTTGGTATTTCAGTCAAACAGATGAAGTAGGTAAACCATTATAAATTAGGGAAATAAAGTTTAGCTATTTCTATAATTGCCCTCAACTTACACCATTGCCACAGCCATTTAAAGTTAAGAGCCTCCCTTTTATCCAAAGAAATCCTATCTGTAGGATGCTACTGGGGAAATCCCTTTGTGTGGTTGTAAAAGGATTACACTCTTCTGTGGTACCTAAGCAGAATCTGTCAGACAGCAAAAAAGGGCAGAGTATGGCAACACAGAGTCTGTGGCAGATATGAAAGTTTTGAGGAATATGCTTTCTATGAACTCTGAAGTCACTTCTGATTTTTAACAGGAGTGTTCTGATCTCTAGTTCTTAATATGAACTGCAGAAAAATAAGTATCCTGTTATGAATTATCAGAGCTTTGGCCTAACTGTCAGAGGACTGTTACATTCCTGTTTTAAGATTTCATAAAGCTGTAATCTGTAGCTCTCTGAAGGTTAACAAAGCATTTACTTTAAAAACAATAAAATTCAGTGGCAGATGAAGGTTTTTATTACTGTAGAAATTAATTTTTTTTTGTATTCTGAAGGGAAATATTTATAGGTTTCAGATTCATGGTGTGTATGAATAAAATGATTTCAGATACCCTAAGGTTCAGGTGAAACCTGAATAACTTACGTAAAGCAAGAGTATAACAAAACACTCGATAAGGATTTTTGATTGAACAAACTTGTAAAGGGGAAGCTGTTTTAAGAATTTTAAACACTCTTAAACCATTGCTTCAATGAAAATGAAAATAAGTATAGATTATACCATAGGATGCACTGTAGTCACAGGTTATCAAAGCCGAAATATTCTGGGAGCCTACTAGTATTCATTGACAGAAGATCTAAGGAGTCATTCTGAGTCATATAAATATTTCACAATACTCTGTCCTAGTTAACTGAAATTGTTTATTACAGTACTGCTTCACAGAATCATAGAATGTTAGGGGTTGTGAGGGCCCTCTGGAGATCATCTAGTCCAACACCCCTGCTAAAGCAGGTTGCACAGGAATGCGGCCAGGTGGGTTCTGAGTATCTCCAGAGAAGGATACTCCAAAGCCTCTCTGGGCAGCCTGTGCTCTGTCACCCTCACAGTAAAAAAGTTTTTCCTCATGTTCAGGTGGAGCTTTCTGTGTTCCAGTTTGTGCCCGTTGCCCCTTGTCGTGTCGCTGGGCACCACTGAAAAGTGTCTGGCCCCATCCTCTTCACATCCGCCCTTTAGATATTTGTGAGCATTGATGAGGTCCCCTCTTGGTCTTCTGTTCTCCAAGCTGAACAGACCCAGGTCTCTCAGCCTTTCCTCATAGGAGAGAGGCTCCAGTCCCCTCATCATCTTTGTTGCCCTCATTGTTCAATGTTTCATAAGCTCGTGATGTACAAAATTTACTGATACAAAAAAGATATCCCTAAATCATAATTTTACATCAAGTAATCTTTCTGTATTACAGAGAAAAATGCCAAAATTCTTATTGAGTAGCTTTGTAACTTACTGGGCATTAAAACCTCTGACTATCTGTAGCGTACCCTGTTGAAAGCGATTAGAAGTATTTCAAGAAACTTCTGTGTGATATTTTTATATGCTATAACACTTGGCATTTTTTTTTATGCACACAATCGAAAAACGTCAAGTTTCAAGTTAGCAGTTAATGGCTTGGTTTTCAAAAGTAATTGTAAGTCAATCTCGATGATATGTATGTTGTTTTAAGAACTCGATTCTGCACAGCTTTCTGCCAGTTGCTGTTGTAAAAACACACTTCTGGAGTTGTTAGGTGTGAAATATTCCCTTTGAGCATTAGGATGCTCATAGTACTTTTTGTGTGTAATATGCACGGTATGTTGGATGGACTCTGGCTAATAACAAACATAGGATAAACAAATACTATGTTATAAAGGGTGATGAAGAGCACTTTGTGATGACGTGCAGGCTCTGAAGCCTCAAAGCATGATGCTGAAAGTACCGATTCTCATGGAGGTGGAGTAGTACAATGTGCAAACATATAATTTCTGTGCCTGGGCAGGATAGTTAAGATCAGTAACTGTACATTAAAGATGTGTATGAGTGACACAAATATTCCCACTTCTATTTTATTTAGTGACAATGCCACAATTGTAAGTACTAATTCCAGGGAGAGTCCAGGGAAATAAGGCAATTAGGAAACGGTGTCCATAAAGTGGAGAAGCCCACACGAGGAACGTGTAACAAGGTGATTAGTTACTTGTCTGGAGAGAGATTGTGTAAAACTGGGGAAAATGTTACTCTGGCAATATCATCTCTAGTTAATCTGTGGAGCACTTTACCACATGATGTGGATACTGAAAATTTATGGATATTTAATAATTGATTCGGCAAATACATAGAAGAATAATGTACCAAAGGCTNATTGTTCAATGTTTCATAAGCTCGTGATGTACAAAATTTACTGATACAAAAAAGATATCCCTAAATCATAATTTTACATCAAGTAATCTTTCTGTATTACAGAGAAAAATGCCAAAATTCTTATTGAGTAGCTTTGTAACTTACTGGGCATTAAAACCTCTGACTATCTGTAGCGTACCCTGTTGAAAGCGATTAGAAGTATTTCAAGAAACTTCTGTGTGATATTTTTATATGCTATAACACTTGGCATTTTTTTTTATGCACACAATCGAAAAACGTCAAGTTTCAAGTTAGCAGTTAATGGCTTGGTTTTCAAAAGTAATTGTAAGTCAATCTCGATGATATGTATGTTGTTTTAAGAACTCGATTCTGCACAGCTTTCTGCCAGTTGCTGTTGTAAAAACACACTTCTGGAGTTGTTAGGTGTGAAATATTCCCTTTGAGCATTAGGATGCTCATAGTACTTTTTGTGTGTAATATGCACGGTATGTTGGATGGACTCTGGCTAATAACAAACATAGGATAAACAAATACTATGTTATAAAGGGTGATGAAGAGCACTTTGTGATGACGTGCAGGCTCTGAAGCCTCAAAGCATGATGCTGAAAGTACCGATTCTCATGGAGGTGGAGTAGTACAATGTGCAAACATATAATTTCTGTGCCTGGGCAGGATAGTTAAGATCAGTAACTGTACATTAAAGATGTGTATGAGTGACACAAATATTCCCACTTCTATTTTATTTAGTGACAATGCCACAATTGTAAGTACTAATTCCAGGGAGAGTCCAGGGAAATAAGGCAATTAGGAAACGGTGTCCATAAAGTGGAGAAGCCCACACGAGGAACGTGTAACAAGGTGATTAGTTACTTGTCTGGAGAGAGATTGTGTAAAACTGGGGAAAATGTTACTCTGGCAATATCATCTCTAGTTAATCTGTGGAGCACTTTACCACATGATGTGGATACTGAAAATTTATGGATATTTAATAATTGATTCGGCAAATACATAGAAGAATAATGTACCAAAGGCTATCAAAGAATGACTCAAAATTGCTCAAGGGCAAGAGATTTACCAAAAAATTGCCTTTATCTGAATATCCTGTTCTTATGTGAGTGTCTTCTGTTTGCTGCTGTTGAAAAGGAGGTGCTGGACTAGGATGACTTTTTGTTTCACCCAGAATGGCCATTCTTATGTTTTTATGAAAGCAGTGCTGAGGACCTAGTTCTCAGTTGATACGTTGTATTGATAAATCAATGGTTTATCACAGTGTGCAGTAAAATGATGAATTTAAAGGTCACATTTTGGCAAGAGAACTAAGTGTTTTAGTCCCAATCCCTGGTTCCACATGAAGTTAGACATTATTTAGGATCTTTACTTTCTCCCATGAGTAGGAAAGGAAATTAAGTGGTGTGCTGAATAGTAGTGTTGTAGTGTAGTGCAGCAGAACAAAACTAAAGTGAGATATCTTGTCAAACTAAATATTAGATTTGGATCCCTAAATTAATGCTCTCTGCCATAAAGATGTGACTTAGTTTATGAAATTATTTCCAAGCGATGTCTGCCTTCATGTAATTTTACAAACAGCTGAAGATAAATTCTGAAGAGATGGTAAAAAGAAAATGCAAGTTATTGGAATAACAGTATATGGATCTGTTTAGGGTATTTTCTTAGTTAGAATTTTGAAAAGTTTTTTTCCTTCACATTTACAGATGTAATTATGTTTATATTGGTTGTATGACTTCTGGAAAATACTTCAAAATCTATAATGTACTGTCTTGACTAGAAAACCAGTCAATTGTGGTTGGAAGCCAGGTGCCCAACAAAGCTGCTCTGTCACTCCCCTCCTCAGCTGGACGGGGGAGAGAAAATATAACAAAGCTTATTGGGTCGAGATGAGGGCAGGGAGAGATCTTGCACCAATTACTGTCACAGGCAAGACAGATTTGACTTGGAGAAATTAGTTTAATTTATTAATAAGAGAGTATGATAATGAGACATAAGAAGAAATCTAAACCCACCTTCTCCTCACCCCTCCCTTCTTCCCAGGCTCAACTGTGAAATAGGACATCATCACATATCCATAATTCATTTTGAAACTACCAATATTTGAAAAAAAAAAAAAATCCTCCCTTATTTTTGTTGTAGAATGGCAGTTTTTATTCAGCTATCAGCCAAAGGAAGTGAAAAACACAATCACTTCTGATCCACATAAAGCAGGTTAAAAGTATGGTGTTGGTACTACTGAGATATGAGATGGTCATTTTCCAAAACCACCTAGGAAATAAAAAATTCTCAGTATAAGTGGCAAAACAAACTTTCCAATCTAAAATTAATGTAAAGCGGAAGCAGAAAAGTCTTGCATATTTTGAAGAAGTTTTTTTTTTTTTTAATTTGACAGAAGTGTCTTTATATTACTGCTGCAATTTCCTTCTGTATTTATTAGATTCATTTCCTCGGAAAGCAAAACAAATCTATATGCCAGTATAGCAGCAGCTTTCTAAGGTCTGTCAAATTCTTAAAAGTACATGAGTCATCAAACTTCTTGAATCTTCAGGTAATGATGTAACACTATTAACTATTTTTTCTTTTTTTGTCACTTTTAGAATTGTTAACTATTTTCCTATTTTTTTCCCCAATCCATGGTCTTAATCAATATGACCTATTACCACGTTGTTATCAGCATAAAGAACATGGGCTGATATTACTTTGCATGTTACTTGAGTGTATTCATTCAGTAATGATGAGCATGAGGTCAGAAACATCCAGAAATAAAATAGTTTAACTACTCTAATTTTATATGAGTGGAACTATTCATATAGCTAAACTTCAGAATCTGTTGTATCCATTTGAGTTCATGCATGCTGCAAAATGAAAGTACAAGAGTGTACAGGAAAGGGATATATTGGAGAGGGAAGAAGAAATGGAAGGGAGAGAAAGGATTAACATAATGTGTTAAAAATTACGAGATTGGAAAAGAATTATAAGATGGAAAAGTTGAAAGAAAGAAAAACAAGTCATTTATGTTTCATGTAAAAAAAGTTTCTTAGCTAATAGAAGTAATAGCCTCAGGCAGCAATATGTTTCAGAATGAAAAAAACCCCATACTTTTTAGGCCACTAAAATTAAAATGGTGACAGCTCTAGCAGATAGGATATACTGCAAAGAATTGTTCTAGTCTTCTGAGTAAATCAGTGGACAAGGACTATGAAAATTGGAGTTTGATTTTTAGCACTCTTTGCAGTTGCCTAGCTGTGAATATTAATGATTTGTTACTTAAAAGTTTAAGTTATTAGAAAACCCACATTAATATTTAAAACCTAGAGCATGAAATCAACAGGAATATGTAAGTTACTTGAATTTTACAACTGAAGAAATATATGACCTAATGGATGAATTAAAATACCTGTATTTTTTGGCAGCCAGTATATTCCTCTCCGTGTTAGAGGGAATAAATGTAAAATGGCTTAATTACAATGTAGTGATGGAGTATGTTTTGACCTAGAGGGGTTATTAAATTCGTATGCATCTTATGTCTTTCTTTGTTCTTTCACGCTGTTTGAGTAAGAAGAGAATGTCCTTTGGTGAGATAGAACAAACATTTCTGTTTCTTCATTTTTGAATGATTAAGTGCTTAACTTGAATATTGGTAACAAGCAGCCTTGGTGACTTTCAAAAAGTACTTGATTCTTGATTTTATTTAATGGATTTTGTCGTGCTCTTTAGTCGTACACTGTCTTTGAATAAACATTGTAATTAGAAAAGCTTTTCTGGTGGTAATCAACTTAAGTATGGAAACAATCTTTTTTAGTATATAGTTTTGGAAAGGAAAGAAAAAGGAAATGAGAATCAAGAAAAAAATTGTGGAAGAGAACAAAAATAGAAAAGGGGGAAAAAAAGAGAAAAATGAGACATTAAAAGCAGAACAAAACCAATAACTGTACTCCTCATTCTTTCAAAGGATCTAATGTAGGACTCTGACCGGTTTTACTAGCACAGAGAGATGCTCTGAAACCTACCTGAAACTAAGTTCTTGAAATGGTTCTGGCATTTTATTCACACGGAACTATACAAGTACACTTTATTATCTTTTATTGGAAATAGGCGCTTGCTTCAACTTTCTCTGAAAGTCTGTCCTAGAGGAAATATGTCTATTCTTATGAGTTATGATTACCTTTCATGTCACTGTAAGATAAATTCTAGCATATTTAGCAATGCCAATAATGTGTTATTTATGTGGATGTGAGTTTACTGTAGATGCCCGCATGTATGTGTTAGCAGAGAAGCATGAAGTACATGGCACATTCATTTTTATATGATTTGTAGGTTTAAATGCATCTTGAAATATTTAAGTATGCTAAAAGTGCTTGAAATATCTAGAAGCTATTCATTAGTTTCTCCTTTATTACTTTTCCCAATTAATGGCTATAAATTTTATATTAATTTAGAAATGCATTTAGCCTCTAACCATTAT
Source organism: Steatornis caripensis (assembly GCA_013398225.1). NCBI lineage: Eukaryota > Metazoa > Chordata > Aves > Caprimulgiformes > Steatornithidae > Steatornis > Steatornis caripensis. The sequence continues at coordinate 410,231 of VZSC01004443.1, forward strand.
GATCTTTCATGATGTGATGGTGACATAAAATAAACACAATTACTGGATACCTGAATCATTTCACAAATATTTATTACTTACAATAAAACTGTCTCCAATCTCTATAATGATACTATAAAAATTACAGTACTGAGAGAGAAAGATCTTTACTAAGAAGTGGTTTCAGGCTGCTAGTGAAGCACAACAAAAACGATGAGAATACAGGCTGAGGCTTGAAAATGAGAGAAGACTTAAAAGGAAGAGGAAGAAAGAGAGAAAATAAGGAAAGATCATCTCTTCAGTACAAATTAAGTTGACAGTTTCTAAATGTTGATCTCATTAGCCAGTTATAGCTAGCTAAACAAGCTCTAAAGAGAATAATTGGTGAGATAAAACATAGGTAAAGGTTAATGGATTAGCGTAGAATTATCGATGCTGACAACCCGACGTTTTCCAGGGAAACATTTATGTAAAGTTAGGAACAGATGCTGAACAATATGGCACATTTGATTTCATGCTGCTCATACAAGCTGACCCCTGGCATTCTGTGTGAGGTCAAAAGATTTCTGAAATTTCAGTCAGCAGGAACAGTGGACATTTAGGTTGATGGCTCAAATGAGGTGTGTGTCTTGCCTTTCAGCAAGTGTCTGATGATTGTGGGTTTAAAATAATATCTAAGGTTCAGTAGAGAACACCTGAAATGCTAGTTGTTATGTAATTTTTTTTTCTTTTTAGGATGTGTTGTATAATCTATAGTAATTTATTCTTCTCTCCATTTGATTATTCAAGGTAGAAACTATTATTGCAAGTTACCATTGAGAATCTATTTCAACAAAACAACTTCTAATACATGTTTTAGGAAAAGATATACAGAAATAAATTGCTAGAGTTAGCTAGAATTGCGTTTGTTACCTGCAGCACTATATATTTTTCAATTGCATAGGAAAAATAATGATTCATCCAAATAAAGATCCAATTTTAATTTAAAACTTAAATAACTGTTCTCCCTGTCTCAATAGTTTTACATGCATATTTTTAGCATTTAAATACTGTAACTTGACCAAACCCATTGTGTTTTAGAATCTAGCAGTTAACAGAGACATTTTTCTCTAGCTGCTTTCTTGCATGCACTTTTGCAACAGATACGGAGAAAGGGATTTTAGGTAGTCAGCAGGGAACTATTCAAAACCTGTATTCCTCCATGGCCTTCACTACAACTAACATTGTTGAGATAAATTACTTGATGAGATATTTATCACATATCAAACTCAAGTTCAGTATCTTATCTCTGACAACAGCAAATAGTGCACGTGTAGGAAAGAATGTAGACCAGAGCAACTGTACAGTAGTGCTTACCAAGTGCTCTCCCACGTTACAGATTCAAGGCTCGTAGCTTTTGAATGCTAGGTGATAGTGTTGTGTTAAGATGCAGTAGATGGAGTTGGGGAAGAATGACAAAGGTTTAATATATCACCCATAGTGGAATAGAAGACAGACAAAATTGGCTGTAATTCCTTACTTCACAAAATGTAGCTTTCTTGGATCCTGAAATACCAGGAAAAATAGAGGAGGAAAAGGGAAAAATAACGTGTCTTGAGTAGTGGTGTAATTTGTGTACTGGCAGATGAATAATACAGAGAGGGTAAACAGCCCTCAGTGTTCCTCGATCTCACCCACTCCTCCTTCCAGATAGTGCTACAAGTAATTTATAAATAGGATATGAATACCAAAGTTCATGCTTCAGAGAAGGTTTCAGCTAGCTTATAAATATAAGTGTGTCTTTATTCTGTAAAGTACTATAGCACTTTTTGTGATAAGGTGTAATATTATAATCAATATCAAAAATTTGGGTTTTCAAGGAGTCAGATCAAATAATCCAAATGATCAAAACCAAAGTCCTACGTGCATTTATAAAATTACAGGTTATGAGGCTAAGGCTTTATCCAGCTCTGTGGGTGAGGTGAAAGACCCAAAAAGACTCAGTGCGACAAGTCACCACACGATGATTTGTGGTCAAATAGGGATTGATTGAACAACTGTCTCCCATAGTTCTTGGTAGAGTCTCAGTGGAGTACCCATCCTCTAAAAATTAGATTCGGGTTCACATATATGTAGTCTTCCTCATTTTTATTTTGAATAATCCTCAAGATAAGATTCTAAGTAAAAAAAATGCTTTAACACATCTCCAATTTTTTAAGGACTTTATTTATCGGGATGTTTGTAGATATTTGACAATCTCTCCCCCCATCCCCAACTGTGACGCAAGTTAACAAGTTAAACTCCAGGCAAGCCAGAAAACTAGGAATTCATCCTTGTTTATGTTTTGTTAGTTTGTTTATTTTTTCATTTCTAACTGGAAACATTATAATATGGTCTTGATTAAGTGGGGAGAAATGAAGGCTTGCAATATCATAAAGTTACAGAGATACTGTAGACTGGCCAAATTAAATTTTCATTGATGGCTAAACATATGTTGAAGTGGGTATGTCTGAGACTGAGAGAAAGAGATACATATGCTCAGATATAGGTGCTTCAGACATTTTCCCTAGGAGAGTACTAGAATTGAAAGTAATCATAATTATCTTCCCCAGAATGAGATTATGTAGGAAAGGTGAGCTGGAGTCAAGGTTCTGTTCCTTGACTGGGAAGAGATCTGCAGCAGTGGTGCTGGAATTAGGAGATACTGTTACTGCTTGATTTGATTTTTCTGAAAAGGAGATTGATAGAATTTCAACATGTTTGATGCAGAAAATTCAGGGAGGGATTTCTTGGCTGGGGGTTTTGTTTGTTTGTTTACGACAATAACATCATATGCTTCTCCTTCCTCCCATAGTTTCTTTGGCTTTTACACTGTCTTACTAAATATTTTCTTCAAGATAATAGACCCAAATGTTTATGAATTTTAAATTCCAGTGTAAGACTAAGAAGTAAAACTCTTTGTTATGTTCTCTGAAGTTCAGAGTTAATTTTCATTTAGGTAGTCTGAGAGAAATTGTCAGTCAATACTCAGTGAGGTGTTACTACTCTCTGTGTTCGGCGTTAACCACATGGAAGAGTGAATAGTGAGCAGATGATGATTTCAGTTTAATGTCAGTAAGAACTATGGGAGATTATGAGAAACTGCAGGTGAACTCCACTAGAGTGTGGAATATCACAATTGTAGATATAATTTCACATGGATAAATGTGTAACAAACATGTATTGACAGTGCTGCTCAGACTCGGGCGTTTTCTTCATTCTTTGAGAAATAATCAGTTGAACATGTATTACAGCTGAGTCAACACATTTGCTGAATGTATTTTGAGTGTAAGTAAAATGTACTGAATAATGAAGGTAAAAAGATTATACAACAGATTAATGCTATCTGAATAGATCTGATAGATTATTTGACCACTTTTCTTGAAACAAGCTATAGGAATGTCTGAGGGGAACAAAAAAGTTTGTTCTGGACTGGGAAAACTGGCATTTAGAAAGTGATTGTTAGCTTTTGCAAAGGATTCAGTCAGCCTCTCTGTCTCAAGAAGGGTAAAAAGCTTGAATGTGGTGACAAACATTAATTGTTAAACATGTTTAAGCAGAGAGATTTATAAATGAAAAATATAATTAGGTAATAAAAAAGTATACACATAGGGCAACAAAAATTTTTGTGTTTTGTATAAAATACAATGTAGTAAATATTATGGAATGACACAAAAGGCTAACTCCTGTTTCGTATTAACTTTTTATCATAGATGGCTGATTTTATGGCTGCTGATTTAATTGTTGATAATCATTTTTAAAAGTGTGATGCGGTGTTGCTGTTTTGGATGTACTTCGAATATTTACTGGAAAAGATGAAACTATTTTTTCTCCTTAGCTTTTGAGCTACTGTATTGTGTTCTTTCTACTGAAATCTTTATTTCGCTAAGTAAAGATTACCATGTCAGTGCTCTGGTGTCCAATTTTGTGAAAATTGTAATTTTATTGCAAACATGAGGAAAAAGAATCATGAGTAAGGCCTATGTTTTAGTAACAACAATATACCCAGGGGATATTTCAGGTGTTGAGTACCGTTTTGCTGTTCTACATTAACCTTAGTGACCTTTTATATCTTGGGTGTCGCACACCATTCTAGATTATTGTTGGTAGCCTTTTATTTCTTGAAGGTGACACATATCTTGCAGACCCTGTATCACGTGTCAGTGATGATGTCTTGTATATTCCTGGGCATTTTACATGGTGATAAATGCCTACCCTCAGCACCTTGGGTTTTTTTCTTTTGTTATCTGTCTTATGAGTCTTTAATATAAGTGGTTTCAAGATCTTTTCTGCAACATTTTAATATTTTACTTAAAACTGAAGGAATCAAGTGATGCCAGGTGTTGAGGCACTTAATGGAAAAAAAAGTCCCCATATAGTAGGATTTTATAGTCATAGGAGCTGACAGGCCTTAGTTGCTGGCAAAAGATGTATCTGATATATAAACCTGTTATATTACTACTATCAACATGTTAAAACACATTCATTTATGTCTTTTATAAAATTGAGCAGAACAAGAGATGCACACTAAAAAGTAATGGATTCATGCAATCTTATAGCTTCGGAATAATTTAGGTTGGAAGGGACCTCGGGGTGTTCTTTCGTCTGACCCCAAAGCTGGACCAAGTTTTAGAGACTTCTGCAGTCTGGTTGGTGCATGTTGTGTTCCTCAGCAGGTGATGCATTGCTGCAGCCCTTTGGGACGCAGCAGGTCTCCTCATTGAATCTGACTAATCCTTTTAGCATGTGATTAATCCACAGAACATGACCTGATTGATCCGTTCTGCCCTTTATAGACTATTTCTGCATGTGAGAAGGTAATCGCTGCCTTCAAGGAAACATCAGAATTACTACTTAGTAATTACAGCCTGGTCTCTTCCTAACCCTGTTCTGCAGTACTTGTCCCTGGGAAGAAACTGGGCAAAACTGAGTCTAAATATATAAATAGATTCCTACCTGCGAGAACAAAGTTTGCAATATTAATTTCAACAGACTTCACAATGATCTTAATAGGAACCGCATGCAACCTCAAGGAAGGATTATAGCCCTTCTCCTTGTGAAGTTTCTAACAGCTTAGGAAAGCATTTTGTTAACATAAGTAGTTTGATACTTCTGTGTACTTTAATAACACATTGTGGGGATGCATGAGCATGGTGATGAAAAAAATCCTTTCTAGTAATAGGAAAATTGATCCATATTAAGCGTGTTGCACAGGCTGTTTTTCTTATTTTTTACCCAAATTGTTATGTCTGGGATTTGAGGACACTGGAAATCGGGTGATTTGAGGCACTCTGTTTTCGTAGTGCCCTTTAACACTGTGATCAAATAAATTCCCACTCACTAGAGGAGCACAAGTAATCTCCTTGGTAAAAAGAAATTAGGTTTACACAAGTGATTTTAAAATTTACTAGAGCATCCTCTTGCAGAATAGCTTCTCTTAACAATAGAAATGTGTAGAAAAAAAAGGTATGTTATTAGTCAGGCAAAACTGTTCTGTTCTTAATACAAATCACTCAGGGTTTGCTGTTTCTATACTCCACTTTCCTTATGTTAAAGTGAGACAATGACAGGTACTTTTTGTGCCTCAATCTCAAATTCATTTTTTAGACTGTGAATTATGACATACCTTGTCTTTATACTGTCAGTTAGCAAAAGATGCATTGCAAAATATTTGTTAACTTTCCTAATGGAAGAAAGAAAAATTTTAATTAAGGAAAATGTATTTTTCTGATTGTACAGAGAGAATATTGTATAATTAATGCCATTCTTATGCATGCACTAGAGAATGTAAAGTACATTATACAGTTATCACAGGGAAGGTTTGTTTATCAAATCAGATCAGATAATCTACATGGTTCAAAATAAATTCATATAGATAATAAAGAACAGAAAATCTCAGCGAACAGTGGGAAAACATTTGTCTCAGAATAGTTGTTCCTTTTCTGACCTCGTTTCTGATCCTTAATTCTAAAGGGAAACTTGCAAAATATCTTCAGCAAATAAATCTTGGAACTAAAGCTAGCAGCACCAAAATACACAGCAAGAGCGAACTCAGTGGAAATACTGGGTTTATGACACATTGCAGTTTTCCTCACACCTCTCCTCAGATCACCCTTAATTTTTCATAGGTAATAACTACCTTTCTCTCTCTTGCTGTTCCTCCAAGGTAATGACTTATTCCTTGCTAATAGCTCTTCCACTTCACAGGTGCTAACCATACTTGTCTCTTACATTGTCTGGCTGATTAACATAATTAAATTTGAGTCAAAGCAATTGTACTCAATTTGTATTTGCTTCTGTTTCAGTGTGAGTTCAGCTCAGTGTGTGGGTTTATCCCTTTAACTATGCCCATTGATCTAATAAGTGATATTACTTTTTCCTGTGTATTTGCCTTCTGCTTTCCGGCTAGTTCTGATATTTTCATGCGTCATGGAAGAAAGGTGGTGAGAAGATGATCTACACTTGCACATGATCTACATAAATCTTCATTGATCCTGCCACGTTATCAGAATGTAAACACAAGGGAGTGCCACAAGATAAGAGATTTGGTAGCAATACTGGCTTGTAAAATTCCTGTTCAAACTTTGTAATCACCCTTTTAGCCATTACAGTGTTTGTTGGGGTTTTTTTATCACCAGATGACTGAAATAACACACTAAATAAATAATGAAAAAAATCACCCTAGCCAGTGATACTGTTTACAGGGGAGCATGGCTGATAGAGGTGAACTATGGCTGGGGAGTGCAGATGAACAGCCAGGGAAGTTATCACTTCAGGCTGCCTGTACGGCTTTGAACCTGGTTCTTGCTGAACTGCAACAAACCAATTGTCCTCTGAGGGTTGCTTACAGTAAGATCTAGGAAGACCAGGTTTGTAAAAAGAAGCATCACTTCTAAGAACAGATTTATGCTTTTTCTTTGGATTTCATGTCAAGTTGGTCACAGGTGCCTAGATCCGCCATTGCTACTCCGTCTTACTAGGCAAAAAAAACTAGCCATATGTTCCAGCACATAAACAAATGGTGTTTAATTCAGAGCCTTCTTATATTAACAATAATTTAGTTAAATGAATAAGTCTGATTTTGTATTTTTCTACTTCTGTGTGTTGCTTTTCACACCATACGATAACTTGACGTGCTCTTTTCTGATTCCTTGTGTGCAAGACTATCCAACTTTATTTACCAGGCATGAATTTTAA
>VZSC01004443.1:417589-451920 GCA_013398225.1 Steatornis caripensis
GAATTTTAAAGTGAGAAAACCAAAGAGATTACAATAAAAGAATGGAAAGTGGAGGCTACCAGAACAGTAGAAGAGCATTTAGAAGGTGTCTGCAAGGAATGCAGGAATAAAGATCTATTACATAATCATATTAAACTGAAACCTCACCGAGTCATGGGTTCATCTCTGTTGCTATGGAAACTGTTTTCTGGGTACTCGTAGAATCAGTGCACTGAAGTGATTACAAGCAGGAAAGAATGTGAAATACAATGTGAAGTTTCTTTCTGAAATAGTGATAAATGTCTCGACAGATAAAAATGAGTTTCAATAAAGGAGGAATACATAGTAAAACATTTTGTGCTTTTTATAAACTTTTCTTGTTCTCCACTGAAACAAAAGTGAACTTTTCTTTTTTTTAAGAACTATCCAGTAGTCTAGCACTGAGAATGCAATTATGGGATGTAAAAGACAAAGTTCAAAGGAGGTAATATAGCAGCTTGAATGTGCTTTGACCCTGCATTCCAGTATTTCTGAAGAAATCTTTCTAAATTAGAAGTCAGCACAGCTGATACCTCCTCATGATTACTAGAAAATGTATCGTGTGAATTAGTATTTTCATTGGAAAAGTTTATTACTTGCTAATTTTGCAGTTACATGAATGATCACAAGTAATGTATCTGAGGTAATGGGATGCAGTTGGGATTACATCAATGGAACATATAATTCAGTTTCACAATTTTCTTTGTGAGAATTTGTCATTGTTTTATTTAATTTCAACCACAGAAAAGCTCCCTGTAGTGAATCCTCAGCTTTGAAATGATCTCTGATTTTTTTTTTTTTTTTGGTAATGTGATAACCTGCATGTAAGATTGCTTAAAATTTTTAGTTGCTGCTTTTGAATTATCTATATGTAGTCTATGCTGGTGGTGGAAATGACTCTCCGTTCATGACTTGCTAATGGCTGTATGCACTCAAACAAAAAGACTGTCCTCAAATACGTCTTAAAAAACAAACCATCCCAACTTTTCTTTAATGATCGCAAACTACAGGCAAGGTTAAAATACTTGGTCTGTTCGCTAGGAAGGCCAAAATTATATTTAAACCGACGTAGAAGTGAACAGACTGCCTTGACCAAAATTGTTTATTCATCAAGTGTTCACTTGGATATGTGAACACAGTTCAGCAAAAATGCCCACTCCAGGTCTTCTCTCATGTTTTCTTACTAGCGTTATGAGTTCATTCGACTTGTCATGGCATCTGAGGAGCACAGGCAGTTGGGACGGGGGTGCATTGTCTGAACTCCCTTTCAGCTGTCACATATTATTATATCAGGCTCTTCCCTCAGGACTGCAGCCTGAGGCTGGACGGAATCACACCTTCTTAGACACTTGTAAACCTCTGTTGTTCTCTTGATTTTAAACCAAGGAGTAATGTAGCTTCTGCATTGTACCCCAGTGCCAGGACAGGATATTTTCAGCAGCACTACCATTTTCAAATATTCTCTCCTCTCTTGCACTACACATTTCTATCCCTTCAACACAATAGGCTAGCTGTACATTTCTTCTGATGTTAAAATTTGGATTTTTTTTTGCATTGGGGCACTAAATCACAAACTGTAAGGAACTATAGGGAAAATTAAATCTTTTCATATTTGTATGCATACAAATTTATATAGCTATATTTATTGTTTCTCCTGCTAGTTCATTTACCCTATGGTAAGGGGCTGGGAGAGAAGAACAGAAGGAACTGGAACAGCAGCTACTGTTGCTGCAGAGTTCATGTGAGACCACATCTTGAGCCGGCGTAAGTCAGTGCTGCATGCAGCTACCATTGCTTAGGCTGTCTGCTACTACGAGTGTCTCCCGGCTGCTTTCCTCTTCCCCTTTGTGATTTTGTAGAGTCCAACAGAGACCTTGACAGGTGTTCTTTGTGCTCTGCAAGTGATAACATGGAATTGCAGAGAGGTGACAGAGTTTGTCCGTGGCTGTCACACCTACATGAAAAGATCTCACAATTACAGTCAGTGCTTGGATGGTCAGCAATTTATGCCTTTGTTTGGAGGACATATATTTTAAAAGTTGGGGGTAAGATAAGCTATTGCAAACTTAATAGAAGCTTTACAGAAAGGCCTGAGCCTCAGCTTTTATTCATACACTCTCTGAGTTTTACAAAACCCGAAGTCTTCATTTTGGCAATACCGAATGCCAGTTCACATCTCCTGTAACTGGTATTAAGTTATATCACTTGCAGGTCAATAAGGATAGAGCGCACTTTTAGGACAGAATTTATCACCATGTATTTCATTAGGCATCTCGCCTTCCCTGCAGTGCATTAAGAAGTTCTCATTTATATGAAATCTCCACAAGAATCTGCCACAGGAATCTATTGCTAACACAGTTGTGATCTCAGGAACACCCACCGAAGAAGTGATAACTTTACTGTAGACAAATAAAGGAAAATCAAATGCACCAACTCTTCAATTATCTCACTTCTGAGTATGAGAAGACATTAATAAAGTATTATTTTTATTATCTGCTTTAGAACTGAAGTAGTAGAGATTTAAACAAATCTTGAGATAACTATAGAGCAGTTGGAAGTAGATAGGACAGGCCTACTGCAATGAATTCTAAGATATTTTGAAAAATAGTAATATATTACTAGATCTATTTGGTACTCTCGTATGAGAAGATAATCACAAATGATAAAAAATACCAATAACATAAACTGTTACTGGGAATACAGTACGGTAGTGAGTGGTGGATAGATAAAACAATTTCTGAAACACATTTGGTTCTATTTGTGCCAAAACCTTCAGCAGTTATAATAGGTATCATATAGGTAGTGTATAACTTAGTTTTGCCAAATATTATTTCTGTAAAAGCATATATGAATTATACTGCTTGAAAAAGAAATACATTTAATGTGTGGACTGAACATTCATGTCACTTAACACACAGGTTCTAAAAATGAAATAGAGTACTTTCTGATGTGTTGAATTCTTAGCTACTTGTGCCATAGCTACTTGGTAGGTAAGAAAGCATGAGGGAAAAATGAATAGCTTGTTTTCTGCTAGCAGCAAGGATTCAAAGCCACCATGTTAGTGTGCAGTAGTTTCTTTTTCAGGCTTTTGTGTGAAATTAAACTGCCCATTTGCAACTCTGAAAAGTGTTTTGGGACACTAATTCTGCTTTAGAAGGAGCAGTGTTCTCTTTTATGAGATTTAGTATGAAGAAGTCTCTTCACAGAATTCTGCTCTATCTGCATTCTTCTATGCACACAGGCCTGCTGACTTAGTTTCACTTGAAATTAACCCTTTATGAAAAAGAGTGCTCTGTTTCTCTATGAATCAAGGAATTGAGTCTGAAAAGGGAGCAAGTGGAGTGGGTATGGATCTCTCTTCAAATGCCTTCACAGCAAAGGGAGTGGGGCGGCTACAGGTCTCTCTTCTGAGGCATTCCTTTGGTTTGGCACTACCCTGAAATGGAATCTCTGAAGTGGGAATAATAACTTTGTATAAAAGAATATGCTTGTATTAAAAAGTCTGTATAGGTTCAGTAGTGTAAGAAATAGGAATCTGTGCAAAGCAATGAAACATGAATTTTTCAGTCAATAATTGATAGAGACAGGAAATTGCTTCAGAAGCTTCAGAAGCTAAAAATGATTCAATGATATAGCATGAGTTGAAAATTATTTACTTTAGATTTTTGACATAACATTGTATTTCCATATGCCAAAAGAAATGTTTCCCCATAGACATTTATAATGTTATATTGAGTAACAGATTAGTGACTTCTTTATACATGGTGATTACAGAATCTATTTCTTTGAGTGTTGCAATGTTACCTTCATGTAGATTTATGGAACTGTGCTTTTGTACTTTCTGGAAGCTTTGCAAAAATCTGTACTGGATTAAAGAATGTATTCTGAAACTTTCTAGGGTATTTGTAATTTACCCCAATGCCTTGAATTGAATTTTTTAGCTTTTATAATATTAGAATTCAGTACTATAACTAAGCTCTAAATATAAGTGAAGTTGGAAGATCGAAAGGAAGGGACTTTAACCTAAATGTTTTAGACAAAATTGAAGAAATTATTTTATGAAGTCCAGTGGGAACTTCATTAAACAGTGAAAAGGATGATAAGATTTGATCCTAAAATTTTTGAATAACTGGATATTATAAACATGAGCCAGCAATCTGTCCTTGTGGTCGAGAGGGCCAATGGCATCCTAGGGTGCATTAAGAAGAGTGTGGCCAGCAGGTCGAGAGAGGTGATCCTCCCCCTGTACTCTGCCCTAGTGAGGCCGCATCTGGAGTACTGTGTCCAATTCTGGGCTCCCCAGTACAAGAGAGACAGGGAACAACTGGAGAGAGTCCAGCAGAGGGCAACAAAGATTATGAGGGGACTGGACCATCTCTGTTATGAGGAAAGGCTGAGAGACCTGGGTCTGTTCAGCCTGGAGAACAGAAGACTGAGAGGGGACCTCATCAATGCTTATCAATATCTGAAGGATGTGTGTCAAGAGGACAGGGTCAGACTCTTGTCGGTGGTGCCCAGCGACAGGACAAGGGGCAATGGGCACAAACTGGAGCACAGGCAGTTCCACCTGAACATGAAGAGGAACTTCTTTACCGTGAGGGTGACAGAGCACTGGAACAGGCTGCCCAGAGACTCCACAACAGGCTGCTGTTGTGGAGTCTCCTTTTCTGGAGACATTCAAAACCCACCTGGATGCATTCCTGTGCAACCTGCTCTAGGGGCGCCTGCTTTAGCAGGGGAGTTGGACTAGATGATCTCCAGAGTTCCCTTCCAATCCCTACCATTCTGTGATTCTGTGATAAAAGGGAATAGAATATATATTAGGATACCCTAAGGTTGGAGAATTTAAGTTTTTAATGATTTTGATGTAGCAGTTTTTCAATGTATTCAATTTATGCAGCTATTATCTAATAATGTTGGAGAATTAATTAAACAGTCATTAATAGTGATGCAAGGCATGGTAAAATAGTAAGTATCTTACAGAAAAGAAATACAGTCCTTTCTTTTATAATGCTGTGTAGTTACTTCTTTTGATGCAGAAATATCTAATATTTTCTGTGCTTTTTGACAGTTTGACAGGCCATGTCCATGTCCAGCTAGAAAAGTTTACTGTGATTCGTTGAAAACTGTACTCTTAAAATCCCTAAAATGTACCAGTTTATATGAATGAAAAGAATTTGCAATTAGTCGTATGCTGTGCCTAAACAGCAGCTTATTAAAAAATATTACATGTTATTTGCTCAGTGACCGTATGCTGTGTCTTTGAGTATTACTCATTTTTCTTTACTCTGATTGACACTTTTTCCACTTAAATTTAAAGCATAGCATGAAAATAAGGATTAAAATTAAAAAGTAGGAAGTGTTTGCTGTAATTTACAGGCCATTGCAGTTTTTCAAGTGTATTAACCTCTGGGTGAGCTCTTTGTAGACTTCCTTCGTCAACATCCTTGATGATCTATTGATGAGTTTTTCTGAACGTTTACAAAGTACTCAAGAATATTAATCAAAATTTAGCAGGACATAAAATCCAACAGGGCTTTTACAATGGCCTCTTTTATCCCATTAAAATCCAACTATTATTTTATTTTGCTGTAGATTTGAAAAAGTTCTTGTTTGTCAATGACAATTTTCATTTATATTTTCCTTTCAGAAGGATTAAATCTCCATGAAGTAGATAAAAAATTATGTACGGGTCATAAATTGCACAAAATAACAAGCACATGATAATTTATAAATCTTTGTATATTCCACTATATACACTCAAATAATTATTTACATATATCTAAACTCATACAGTAGAAGGCTTAGTTATACTGTCTAAATTAATAGTCTCCCTGCACAGCTCCGAAGGTATGTTAGCACAGTTGAGACCTAAATAAAGAGCAAGCAGAGAACCTCCTCACATGTCTGTTCGGGCAGTGTTCATTACTGAACTCTGAGACATCATTGAGTATATGCAAATAATAGCAGAATATTAGTTTTTCAGTATAATGGCTGCTAGACAAAAAGTTTGATATTTCTTGATTTTGATGCCGAGTGAAATGATGTGCTGCTTAGTCATATGGCATTGCTTGTCAGTGTTGCTCTGTAGCTCCTCTTAAGTTTTCTCCCTGTCTGTTCCTGTGATGCTGATAGTTTGGCCAATTTTCCACCAATTTTACAGTTCACTCATCCAGTCCTCGTGTCCTTTGTTTGGCCACCAAGATACCCTGGGAGACTGTATCGAGAAGCTTTGCTAAGATTAAGATAAATGACATCATCTGCTCTCCCTTCCATCTACAGAACCAGTCGTTTGATTACAGAAACAGTTAATCAGATGTGATTTGCCAAAAATGACCTTTTTGTCCTCTTTGTCCTTTTGTTGGAATATTAAATGGTGTCAGCTACAAATGAGTTTAACACAACATATTTAGAATATTAAAACATAAATTTAAGAGTAAATCTTTCAACAGAGAATACAGTTAGTTTGCTGTGCAATGAAATAAATTGTGCTTACTCTTAGCTTTGGACGTTTTAATGAGTTACATTTAAATTTGCCCTCCATGGGAGCTGGGATTGGAGAAATAGATTACAAATAAATGAAAAGTAAAGTAATATGTTAATTATTAATGCCCCTGTGCTGCTTGGTAATTATTAGATTAATAGAGTAGCCTCAGGGAAGCCCCTTGGTATTAAGACTTAAACTCATTTTGGGGAGAATAACCGAGTGGACCATGGAACATCTGCACTTGAACTGAAATGAATTACCAGAAATATATCAGGTGAACAGCCACATTTTCTTATGTGGGTTCAATTAAGTTTTAGGCAATAAGTACAATGTAACTTCAGGATGATTGGTATATCACGTGATATATTCCATATACTAGAAAAGCATATAGGAAGTCAAGCATTTGTATCTTGTGTTCAAAATACAGGTTTTGCAGATGATTTTGATTTCAGAGAAGTTTTGTTTCCATACAATATTAACTGTGCTGGTTTATTGCTAGTATTTTAAGGTACACCATAAAACCATTTTAGGTACATCATAAAAAAAAAGAAAAGGTGTTTCTTGTTTTAAAAGAAGTCACCAATGCTTAACTGCTTGTGCAGCACAAAAGCTTGGTGATATAAGAAGCTGCAAACATACTTTAAAATTTGATCATTATCTGCTGAGATGTTAACATAATTTAAAAATACTGTAGCAGATAATAATTCTGTTTCAGGATAATCTTATAGTGATGGAGAACTCTTACTAGAAACGCAATGAGATGATAAGATAGCAGCATGTTCAGTAACACTGCTAGAGAAATCAATTTATATTTCATGGCCCAAATTTCAGAAACTCATGGCATAAACTTTGTGTTATTTAAAGGTCATATTAGTTGTATGCCTTCATGGTTTAATGATGTAGCAATGATCGTTTTCACAGAATGCGGTGTATGGGATAGTAATAAAGCAGATTTAAATTCACTGGGAGAAGGGATAACTAAAGCTCTATGAACATTACCGGATGCAGTGCACGCTCTCTTAGGGTTACGTCACTGAGAGATCTACCACGCTGATGCATGCTGCTTTTCCGCTCTCATTCTCAGTGAATGCAGCTGTGTCTGCCATGGATTATTTTTAGACTAGTCTACATTTGTGCGTGTCTTGTGTTGTTCATTAGAAACATCTCAAAAATAGAATCCAAGTGGTGATAAAATAATTTAGAACAGTTTGGGGGGAGGGAGGAAAGAGCAGAATGGATTCATCCCTCAAAGAGAGGGGGAAAGTTCACAGAAAGATCTGGAATAGACTCCAGTGATGCTCCAAACCATAAATCTTATACTGTCATTATGGTGGTATTTTCTTAAGAAATGGAAATCCTGTTAATCAGCATGATGTCTTTGCCATCAGAGTCACTTCTTTCTGCTACCTTCCGTTACCTCTTCTGCTGATGGGATGCAGAAGGGACACTTGAGTGTCAGTATCTGTGTGTTTGCAGGAGATCTAACTTTGCTGTAACCTCTTTTACCTGATGGCAGCAGAAGCAGCTTGTGCTAGATCTTCCAGTCAGTCTTAGGGACAACCTACCTCTCCCCTTGTCTCTCCTGGACTTTGCCCTTCTTGGAGTAAACTACCCCTTTCCCCTCCATATTTGAGGGAAACAGTCTCAGAGGAACAAGACAGACTACAAGGAGGGGGAGCAAAGTGTAACTGCTGAGCAGGAGAACAAAGGCGTATTTGGAGACTTCTCCTCTCCAAATCCCCACTAGACCTCGCAGTTCCTGCATTCCTACAGACTCTGTTTTTTCTCCATTAGTTTCACCACCCTGGGGTAACTCACCTATCCTCTTTTCTCTGATAAAAGCTGCATTTCAAAGCTGTGAAGATGATAATGCTTTAGTCCTTACTATATTTTCTAACAGGAATTAAGGATTATTAAAAGGATTTTAAAGGTTATTAAAAGGGTTTTAAAGGTTATTAAAATGTTAAGATAATTCTTCCTATTATATTTTGTGCCACAAAAGGTTGTTATAATGGAACATCTTTCCCCCTGTTTTCAGAGCTAGAAGTTCATTATTTTCTGATTTTAAAGAAAAACACCTCATATTCAGTAACTTGTACAAAGCCACCAAGCCCACAAATGTCTCTAAGTACTTGGGTCAGAGCTCCACCCGGAAAAGAAAAGTGACCACAGTCTTTGCCATTGAGTTGTGGAAAATACCATTGATTGTTTCAATAATGAATAAAATAAGTAAAATGACATACTGTTGAGATTGAAACTTAATTGTACCAAAAAAGTAAAAATGGTAGACTGTGACCTGCGAATGCTAAATATTTTGTATCAATTATATCAGTAAAATTCTAGTACATAGCTTTCTTTTCCAACTAGAATTGGAAAATGAAGTAGCATTTCCAGCTAGTATTGTAAAAGAAAAAACATGACTCTCTAAAAGTATATAAAAAGAAAAATAATGTGAAGGTTGGAACTGAATTATATTTCCAGGCTTGATTCTTTGGTATTCTTATAGAAATATATAAAAATCATCCTGACCCTTCTTTAGCTTGTCAAATGCTACACTGGAACACAATACTAATGCAAATGCTAGGGAAAAAAAAATGCACACTTGCAGACTAACTGTATCTGGATGTATCAAATCCTGCCCTAAATAAGACTCTTTCCTCTTCCTTGTAGGTTTCTCTATAGATAATACCAAAAGGGAAACTCATTAGTTAAACTGCAGTGCTATTTTAGTGCCAAGTCAATTGCGCAGTAAGTTCTAGTCAACCTGACCAGAACACAGAAAGTGTGATCCACCACTAGAAACCAAATTAACATTTAATCTATCTATTATAGAAGTTTTATGATAGTTAGTACGTTATTGTCATCCAGATTACCAATCAAAGAACGGAGTAGATATTGTGCAGTAAATCCACGAACAGTAAGGAAATGTCCATATTGTTAATGCTGGTTTAGTATGGAACAGATGGCCCGGGTTTTTATCAGCTCTGTGGTTTTAATCATTAGTTTAACTGCAGTAATACAATGCTGTCTGTACAATGATAATGCAGTTGCTCCTGGGTAAGCTACACTTGTTAAAATAATGAAAAAACTAATGTGTGTGTGTGTGTTTTTATATGGCAGACTATATTAGTGGCTGATGCAATTACTACAGCAAGCATTTAAGAGAAATATTAAAAACAAATTGCAGGGAAAGATCTGGTTTGGATTTCAGGTAGAATGAAAGCTTTTTGTGCTCAGACCGGAGGGAGAACACATGAATAGAAAAAACACTCAGTTTTGAATGACCCTAACTTATTTTTCTTTACCACCGAACAAATCCTGAATACTCAAACAATTTGCAGTATCATCCTACAGAGATTCAGATGGCTACTAAAGGATCATAAAAGATAGGACAAAATATTTGATACCTTTATAATATTAGTCATTGAATTGAACGAATCCAGCAAGATAACTGCGTATGCAAGTTATAACACAAGCTGGGTTCTATGGTATTTTATAGAAATGAATGAAAGCAATATAAATATTTCAGCCTCTATGCAGACTTGCACTGCAATAAAGATTGATGTAGGAGGAATGTTTGCTGTATCGTTGCAAAAGAAAGATATCTTAAATTAGATGGGTTTAGACGTGAAAGTCATGCAAATGTATCAGTTAGTGAGAAATTATCTTTAAATAGTGACTCTTCAGTATTCTTGAGGGAGAATATACATTGTAGTGTTGCTTTAAGCAGAAATTCTCTATGATATTTTAAGGCAACACTGGTGGTGTTAGACTCTTTGAAAAATTCTGAATGAGACCTTCTCAGAATATTGATTTTCTCTATCATCTAGATTTCACCAGGATTTTTTATAATTGTGTGTGCGTGTGTGAAGAATGTTTTTGAAGAAATGCATAAATTGTGATAATTTTGTCATGTTGAGTGTTGAATTTCTAAATTCTGAATTTCCAAACTAGTTGCAATCAAATGATCCTGAGTACCCATTAGAGTAGCTACCAGAAGACGCACTTGGGATGTGCTACACAATCATTCTAATGCTTTCTTGCATAGGGTGTGGAGCATGGATCTATGTGACCCACCACCAGCATTGCTACCATGGTATACAGCTGAAGAGCAGTGTGCAGAGATTCCTGATTATGTTGATGGCAAACAGATGGTTTTGTAGCTCAGTAGTTTTTACTGAACGCCTGGAAAAACTATGTATGTTTGCACAAAATTGACCTATATTTCACCTGAATCTCTAACAAATTTGGTTGTTGTCTGTGGATCTGTGTTTTCAATGTTGAATAGAAAAGGTTTCTAGAAGTTAGGTTTTCGTTTAGGCTGATTCAGAACACATGTAGATCGTTGAATTTTATTCTCGTGTAGAAAGTTTACATAACCTGTTTCCTGGTAGTTTATGACATAAAGAGCTGGAAAGAAAATTAATTTGGTGCAAGTCTTTAATATTTGGTCGTTTTAATATTCTGAATTGGAAATGTGCTGCATGCTGGAATTGTTTACAACTATATTATATTTCTCATCAAAACTGATGCCATAGAACCATATCAATCCTAGGAAGATATATTTAACCTAGTCTATAAATTGTGAGGATAAAATTACAATGGAATAATTAACACAGAATTGTTCTTTCATTTGTCATTAACATTTTATTTAGAGTCTACAGTCAGATTTGGTATTCTAAATAAATGAATAAAAATCTTACTTCTTTAAGCCCTGGCTGTTATCTTTAAAGGAGACATACTTTCAAGGTAACTTAAAATTGCTTCAGGTAATGCTAGGGTGGGGAAAGTAACAGAAAAAGCCCTCAAAGATAGTTTCCTACACCTATACCTAGATCCTCAGTTTAGTAGATTTCATTGTTTGGATAATTTTTTTCCAATTCTGATACTAATCAGCTCACAGTGTAATAGACTGATTTTAATTATGTTTATCTGCTTTCCTCTCATGTAGTTGTCGAAAAATGTAGATGCTTGCTGGACTTAGTATTTTAAATTAATTTTCGAATTCCTGATGTTTGCAGTGACATTTTTAACATAGGAGAACACAAGAAAAAAAGGAAAAAATATGACCAATTCCCTTAAAATAATTCTGTATGACCTGTACTTTTTCGGAACTTCCACTTCCGTTTATGGGAGTCCGCTCTCTGCAGGAAGAATTCCTTTGCTTTGAACTTTGTTGTGTGAGAGCAAGGAGATCTGTTAAGACTTTATGAAATGTGATGTAGGATGGAGTTCCAACCAAAAGAATAGGTTGCACAGAGCTACTACTGGCAGGGCAATTGCGTTTTCATACTCTAGGGCCTCCTTTGGCTATTCAGATTATGTTTCATTCTGTTGTTAAATCCCTATAGTAAAACAATGCTGAACCAATGAAAAATGTGGATCTTCAGTTATACTCCTGAGAAAGATACAGGTAAGATATTAGTAACAAAGTAAATAGTTGACAAAATAAAATGGGCTAACGTATTTATAAAAATTGTTTTCCTAGAGGTCTCAAAGATGTCATTGTCAACTATAATGCAGCAGAGAACTCTACATCTGACTGATCAATCATTTCATCTCCTAGTGTAGTAAAGAAGTAAAAAGAAACTGATAATCTATCTCCCTGTAGACTCTACCTTCAATTGATAGGTAGAAATATCGACCAACTGTGACAAAAGGAAGGACTAATTGAAAGAGCTAAGGCTGAGTATTTTGTTGTTCTTAAATGCAAAGGCATCACATTTTAATTAAGTGCAAAGAAGTTTTCAAAGCTGCAATTTGTCTTCCATTTCCAGAAATTGTTTGAATTTTTAATAAAATTAAATTTTTGAAACAAGATCAGAATATTTTAGATGGGAGACATAAAGTTAATTTCTATGGACCTTGGTGATACTTCTGTTTTCTGTTTTATCACAGCAGTAGTGGCATGGAGAAGAATTTGGGATATGACAAAATTTGAGTGATTTTAAGCAGAGACTTCATGACTTGTTTTAAGATTACAACATGAAAAAATTGTGTTTTCTCAGATTTTGTATGTATATACTAGACTAGAAAGAAAACTTGCTGCACACAATTAGTGGGGTTATGGAAAAGGTTGCAGAACAAATAACCAAGTTGAGAGGTAGCTTTGTTGTGTTCAATCTAGAACCTAAAACATGTTTATTACCGAACAATGCCTTACCTGCTTTAATAAGTGGATACGTAGAATGGAAACTGAAATGCTGCAGTCGTGCTTCAGTCAGTTACATTAAGATCATTTTATTTCAGACAGTTCAGTCTTTCCTTCCTTTTGTTTCTTATATGAAAATGAAGAACAAGAAAGCAACTATGACAGTGCTAAAAGAACACACCACTATCTCCTCAAATTAGACACTACAAAGCAAGAAAATACAAAGTATGACTCAGTAACCTATAGGTGGGATTTGATTCCCAAGTGTTTAAGCTCCGTGCTGCCCTCCGTGTTGTTTCCCTGCCACACCGCTCTCATCCAAGCATGGAGAGCACTCAGCACAGGTTAGATAAACGTTTCTTCTGTGAAATCCTCCCCAGTGTTTCTTAGATCATCTCCCTAATCATTTTGGTGTTATTTATGGGCTAAGTATTTTCCAGAATATTTTTCATGAGTGTGTGTGATGAGAATACTTTAGGATGAATTTTCCTGATGCTGATAGTACTAACACGTATAAACATGAATTCATTTGATATTCCTCTGATTAACACAACTGTTTTCAAAGGAATGGCATTTTAATTCAGCAGCAGTAAATAGAGGTTACATGTATTAGTATGTTTTCTGATATCGGATACCTTTACAGTTCCTTGCTAGTTCTTGATCATTGTGAATAGCTTTGAAATTCCATTGGTTTACAAAAGAGCTAGACGTAACTCCGAATGTAAATAAAGCAAGTATGTTTATTTATAACCATCTTACTTGTTTTGCTTTTGCTTTAATTAATCCTTTGTTGAAAGGATTTTGAAAAGAAATTTCTCATTTCTTTTTCTCCAGCCCCTGAAATTGAGTGGCTAGAAACTGTGTGTTCTGTTACATATAAAAATATAGATAACTTACAGTATACATGTGTGAGTGGTTTCTGTACTTGCTGTGATTAGGAAATTGTTTGCAAACAGATTTCTTGAACTTAAAATGGAAAAATATATGAATATAGAAGAGTGAGAAAGTTTATTATGATTTTAAAATATGGGGGGTTTTAAAGCAAAAGTCTTGGTCTTTACTGCAGTAGTTTTAAAGGGTATAGTAAATTATAAGTTAATATAATTTTATTTCATGAATACTTTTCCTGGATCCATGTTAGCATGTGTTTTAAAAGTAAAAAACTCACACATCTTGCACAGTGGTTATTGAAGAAAAGTGTAGGGAAGTATAAAAAGCATGCAGTGTATGAGAGTTTTTCATCAATGTTTCTAGTTCATTCTGTTACAAATTGGTTCTTGATTCCGCTGATCAGCATTGAAGACATACAGTGTAAAACTGCTTTGATAATGCACTTGTTAATGTCAGTATTTCTACCTCATATTGCTCAGTTTGGTTATCTAGGGTCTTTGCATGTCATTGTGTACTACGTCTGCGGAAACAGGAGGAGTACGGCTGAAAGAAATATTATCAAACCTTCCAAGGGTTATTTAAATAACAATGTTCTTGTTTGCTTCCTAATTTGACCTTAATTTAACTTCTTTTCGGCTGTTCATTTAGTAAAAGAAAACAAAATAGAAGAAACTCAGTCATGTGGACCTGATTTATATTTGTACCTGAGATACTAAGGAAGGGATTTAGTGTAGTTTTAAGAAAATGGTCTGGACTGTTTTCATACATGGATTACTGATATTAGAGAAAAGTTCTGTGACTTAAAGGCTCAACAACCATCAACATATTTGTCTGGGTCGGAAAGTCCCAATCTGGGAAGTTCACTAATCACCTCTCAGCAAGGGAATGATTAAGTTGGGACATGGTATCTTGAAAATGTGATAAAACCTATTAGTGTCCTGCCTTCTGTGAAGTAGCAAGGACTTCTTGAAGAGATGCACAGTAACTCAATACAAATGACTATAGAAGTCTACCATAAAAGCAGTCTCTGAAATATTTCAGTATCAGTCAACAAATATCATTGTCCTAAAATAACTTAGACCAGGATTTGCTGCCACACAGCTCCTTGCTGAAACAAAATCTCAGGCATAATGTATTACCAAATCACACAATCTGCATGTGGAAGTGACGTTGACTCATATACTGTTAGTCCCACAGCTGCTTTACCATGGACCGTGACCTTAACACTTCCTGATATTAAAGCTCTTGTAACATCTGCGTTTACTAATATTTGCCCTATGAGAAGTCTGAACACCTTATTTCCAAGCTGTTATTTCAAAATGTTAATTGTCCATTGTGGTTTTTTGTTTGCAAGACCTTTTTATTTTTTCTTTATTAGTCCTAAAGAGTCTAGCTGTGTTAGTGAATTTATACCTCATGATATACACTTCAAGCTGTGTCACGGGGACAGAATTATGTTGTGGTCCTATCTCGTGTTCCTCCATAAGGGAATTCCAGAAATCCACCTGAATCAGCCAATGCATCTCTTGTCTTTCAAATTATACGTGACGGGATACGTATGAAGAATGGATATGGTCAGTCCTATTCTGTTACTGTAATGAAATGGAAGTTGATCAGGTTCTGTTGCTGGGCTTAATATAATTATGTCAGAGGTTTCAAAATACTTGTATTAGCTGAATGTGAATCTTTAATGTGAACTCAACTTAATCCATCATGGCATAGATCCTGCTCCCTACTCCTACCAGGTGATTCCTTAATTTTATCAGTAGAAAAAAGGCAAATCTATTGTATTTGCTTGTCTATGGCCACATATGGCCCTTCAGAAAGGGGCCTATTTAATAACAAATAATGTATAATTAACAGAGGAGTCTATTTGTTTTTAGTTATCTATTACCTGCTTCAAAATTTCTAAGCTCATTGCAACAGAACACAGGCAACACGTTCTGCCCCTTTTAGTAGCAGGCTAATAACTCAGTCTGCAAGGCAGCAGTGTGTCAAATAATATATCTTGGCTCTGTGGTTAGATCAGATATTTTCATTTGACTACTGAGTTGAAACCTGCCTCCCACCAAGAATATTTCTCAGCTGTCACCTAAATGGGAATTAACGGTGACATATCAGGAAAAAAAGTAGATTTCCTCAAGACATAATTTCTGAGCATCTTAGAGTAAAGCCTGTGACTCATTTTCTGAATTCTTCCTCTTCCAAATCCTCACCATCAACGTGCTTATAATTGTGAAGCTATGAAGACTAAAAAACTTTTTATGCCTTCTTGTAGGGTGCTCACACAACCCCAGCAGATCCTGGTATTCAGTGACTCAAAGCATGGATTCACATATACAGTTGGCCTTTCCTACGTTTTCTTTCTAAAACTTACTAGAAGTCATGTCAGTAAAAACATTCTAAACAATGAACTATCAAAAAATCAAATTTTCCCCAACTTGCAGTGTACGGATGTATTGTGATGAGCTCTGCAGTGTTCATTAGAAGGTCTTTTCATGAAGGAATACAGTGAAGTTTCCTACAGCTAGGTAGCAATCTGTTTGGAGGAAGTAAACCTTTCATTTTTACATTCTTTGAAATCAATAATGATGCTTATTTTAAGAGGTCTGGAAAATGACAGAAAACCTGCTTGAGTTCTAGTCTAGTAACTTTCATACAATGCTACGTTCTCTCCTTCCTGAATGGCACTGGTGATTGATACAGTCCTACAAGAAAGAAAACTAAGCTCCATCCTTCCTAGCACAGACAAACTGTCTCAAGGAGCTTAATGAGCTTTAACTTCATAGCTTTATTTGCAACAAAGCAAGGCCAATCCCAGGCTCAATTGGTATTGAGATAAAGAAGCATATTCAAATTGTCGCAGGTTAATCTAGTGTAAAGCAATCTTTGACAAAAAGGTAGAGCATGTGAATATTCTAAGCCTATTTTGAAAATGATGTTATGATAGTGGATTATGGAAATACACATTTTCATTTATTGTGGGAGTACAGAAAGCCTTAGAAAATTTTGATTATGTTTTCTAAATTCACTATGGGAAGTTTTGCCTGATATATTATTTCTCTAGTAGGTTACAGCAGTAACAGTATCTTACAACGTTATTCGCAGTTGAAGTGTGCTCTCGGATCACTGCTGATAGTGCTGACCCCTTGTCCTCTCATGATATATCAAAGCAGCAGTAAAATTCCAAATTATTTATAGAGCAATGATAAATATCCACACTGAATTCAGAAAAAAACATTTAACCTGAAATAAAAAGCTTTGCTCAGATTCAAAATGGAAAAAAATATAGGTTGATGTTATTTTTCATTGATGTATAGCTGATGAATTTCTTAGATCTTTAGTAAAGTTTGAAGACTTTTCAAACCAATCCCCTCACTTTTTCAAGCATATAAAGTAAAAAATACAGTTACTTGGGGGTTTTTTTAGACAGAAGTTTCTTCCAGTGCTTTTTTTCTTTAAATTCCGGAGACACATACTTTTTTGTTGGGTAAGGTTAATAATGCTACAATGTAGAGAGAAATATTTTTTTAAAAACATTCTACAACATACTGTGCTATACCATTGATGATTCACAGACCGAATATGCACACAAAGTTCAGCGAAGGGCCGTGACTGGGACCTGCTTAAAGGATAAACCTCATCAAGTATTTTAGATCAGATATATATATCAGAAAAGAGTGAGGAAAAGAAGCTGCAGGCCTATAGCTGAAGGACAGATCTCAAGCCTTCAAGAAATGTTAGAAACATTTATGTAGCAGAATGAAGGAAATGTGATTAATTTCTTATCAATTGAAAACCACCGTTGTTTTTAGAACGGCAAGAAAATATTGGTAGCCAGAGTCATGGATTATAATTCTGGAAGTTATACTTCACAAGTTATTCCAGTATTACATAAAATAACAGACAAAAAGTATTTGAAGTGACTGAATAGTAGTAATACTAATATATTAAATTAAGGTTTAAGTAGAGACTTTCTGGCACCTTATATTCGGATCATTATTTTCATAAGTGAAAATAAATGGATTTTAATTTACTTGTGAAATTAATACAGCCCAGATTATATATTCAAGTACAGTGGAACTCAAAATTATGTATGTAGAAATAAAAGACTCCTGGCAGTATCAAAATGAGATGAAACTTGGAAGCCTAGCGAGCAGTTGGCATACGTAAGCTGCTTTTGCTGTGCTACGGTAGATAAAACCAGTACATTGTGACATGCCGTATAAAAATGTTACATAAATTCTGGGATGTGGTCTTTGCTATACTGGCTATCAAAACTAGATGTGATCATGTAAGTCTGATACAGGCTTAGTATATATAAATCTCAGGAAATGTGTTTTGGTCCTATTAGTGGCATATTGCCCAACTACCAACACCCCCTTACTTTTCAGAACTTGCATGTAAGAACGAATCATGTCTGAAAATGAAAAGTTAAAGAGAACATAGCTATTTTGGGGGTAGTTGGTGTGATAAAAGGTTCCGTAGTCTAGAAAATAATAAGCAATTTGAACTCCAAATAACTTTCGATGATAGAGATGTAATTAATTTATATCGCTGTTTCAGTGTGCATTCTGGACTGCTGCATTTTTTTGTGGACATACTTAACACACATCAAAATCCACTACAGAAAATAACTATTTCAGTGCATTATCTGTATCACACCGATACACAGGCCTGCAGTGTTTGAAAGACTTCATTGTTTGGCTGGGGCTTAACTACAAATCACCTTACATGATGAGGTAATACTGGAATCTGAGGCTAGAGACTCACAAGATTATCTGTATCTGTTTCTTTCATGTGACCAGATAGGAATGGGGAAGACGGTGTGTGGCATCTTGGCATTCACCCACTGATAATGTCAGACAAGGCATGGTGATGCAACTAGGAAGTGTCCAGGACCAGCAGAACCTGGACAGACTGCAATGTTCAAATAGGTTGTGCCTATTTCATGCCATGAACTGTGCATTGCAGTCTAAGATTACACCAGAGAAGTAATCTTGATTCTTAATAGAAACTAGCAATTAATTGCTGTCTAAATCAAAGTCTGTCTGCCCTTGGAGGGAGTAAACACACACTTCCCCTTATGACAAGAATGTAGTCATTTACAATTTGGAAAAATAGTAACTCTTTTCTGCTGCTAAGAACACTTTATTTATTTATTTACTTACTCGCTAACTGCGCTCTAGTGTAGATGTGATTTTCCACATTGCCTTTCCATCAATATTCCCACAGCATGTGTGTGAATATTCATGATGCTACATTTTTGTGGCTTTGATAAAGCCAGCGCCTGGCATTGAAAGGTTGATAAAAACAGAGATCTTACTGAGTGAATAATGTTACTGTCCAGTGAAAGCCAAGGAACTGGACTTTCTGAGTAGGGACATCTCTTCTAGTTGTGTAACCCTGTTTTAAGTCACAACTCATGTTCCTGTCTCAGTAAGTAAAAAAGTATTCTGTTTAAGAAAAATAAAACAGAATTGAAACAGAATCTTATTGTTTGCATGTGCCTCTTCTCAGATAATGTTTTTGGGCTTGAAAATTAGGCTTTTACAGTCCGCTCTGATTGTGGCTCTAAATTATTTTCATAATGATCATGCTTGAGAAATGTGAGATTTTTGTGAATATTATCTTGAGCTTAGCAGAATTATGACTAATGGAATAGTCTGATGACTGCATGAATTATATTTTAGTTGCTTTTGATGATTGACTCAATTCATACAGATTAGTGCTCATGTAAACTAGAGGTGAAACAGCAAAAGAGAACAGAATATAGACACTATGGTATAATTTGCCTCTGTTGTTTTATTTGCATCCCTTTATAGTCTAAAACATTAGCATCTGGTATCTGACCACACACCAAAGTTGTGTATTGAAAATGTAAATACGCCATACTTGAAAAGAAAACAAAAAACAGAAAACAAACAATTACAAAACAACACCGACAAAAATACTCCATTGTGCACCCAAGTATTATTATTGCGTTTTTGAAAAGCTTAGCCCAAACTTTAGAGCATAGGCTGCACTTCTGTGTATGGAAAGCTCTTTTCTAACTGGCTTCTACAGATTGGATTGACACATATGATAATTTCAGTTAGTCTTTCTTCCTGGTACTAGAGAAGTGACTTTTGTCACTTTGTAATCCTTTGCCATCTTAGGTAATGTGCCTCAGCAATGGATTCAGTACTGTTGACTATTCACAAGATGTGCTTGGCAGCAGTAGACCCCAGATGGTGAACTAAAAAAATCCGCTTTTCTGCAGCAGCAGTAGCATCTGCGTATGCGGCTGCCTTTCTTGTTGATTTCTCCTCAGCCTAGTGGGCTCATTTTCTTGTTTTATATCATCATAGATATCAAACCGCTCATGAGAAAGGCTTCTTTTAGGATGCATTTTCTCGTTAATGAAAAGTGATTACCTCTTTTGATCTAATCTAAACTTAAAAGTTTTGAGGTGGAAATGGTCAAATATGAAGAAATTGTCATGAATTGTGTTTCCCATGGACTGAATACCCATTAGTGGTTAGAGCATGTTAGGAGCTTCACTAGAAAAGACTCCGGGTTTAATGTACTTTGAAACTTCAGCAGTGTGAGTGGGAACGATCTGGAGATAATTTTCAGCAGATTCATACCTCAACTAAAACTATAAATTTAAGTTCACAACCCGAGTTGTTCCCAAGGCTTATGCAGGCCTGCAAGAAGTTTAGAAAATTACTATCAATCTAGGTAAGGAATATAAAGCACAACTGTTTCGCAGTGAAATTTGAGGTGCAGGAATTTAGGATGAAGAACACTGATCAAATGTCCTGCTGTATCAACAGCTTGATCTAGACGTAAACAAAACATCTTTTTCTGTGATAATAAAATGAAGCTCTGACACTAGTTATGTTTTCACAGCAGAGTGAAAACTAGATCTGTCAGTACTTTTTTTTTTGTAGGGAAAAAACACAGAATCTATTTGACAGTGTCAAAAATGATGGAAACCATTATTGATCAGTCCTTGAACTTTGGTAAAGGTTCTTCGAAGATGCTAAGGGCATCCACACTAGCAATCCAAGCAAAAGCTGCCTACAGTTGTCGGGTATCCATCACATCAGATCTCTTCTAAGACAAATGGTGTGACTGATGCTGGTTAGATATAACTGTCGGGTGAGAACAGGTGGGATACTGCCTGATAGTTGGGTCATACAGCATGTAGCTGTGTATGGAAACCTGTGCAAAGAGGCAAATAAAAATCTGTGTCTTCCACTCCTAGACACTTTAATTGACAGGTTGGATTTGTCTGTGCTTTAAGAAAACATTTTCACAGGCAAAAGAGATGTCATGCAGGCACGGAATTCAAACTACTTTGTTTCTTTATTAAGGCAAGCATGATATCTGATTTTCAAGCTAAGCAATAATCTACTCTTGAGGTTCAAGGATGAAATTCTTAAATCATAGAATGAGATAAAAGTCTTGCTGTTAGCCTTACAGGAACCACAATTTTACTTATTTTTTCTGGCTATTAAAATTGCCAAAAGGAGCTTGGCAAATCAATATACTGAAATCCCAATTTTAGAACTCCCAAGTTAAAGCCCAAATTCAGCTTTAAGGTAGGATTTCTCATGCCCCCATTTCACAGGAGGAGCTGTTTGGTTGCAGTAAGTAGTTGATATACTACTCTACACTAACTTATGGAAAAGGTCCAAATATAAACGTCGTTATTTGTAATACTTACAAAGTGATAACAACTTTTACAGCTTCATTTGTCGGGTAAAATCTCATACTTTTTATGTGTGATTGGTTTGAAAATCCTGTCTTTGGTGATGGCTCTCTGAAAAACTATAAACCTTTTCTGTTAATAAATATGCTAGATTGCCTTGGTCTTATCCAAATATTGGCTATTGTAAGTTTATGAATTGTACATCCCAGAAGCAATACAAAAATAATTCATGTAAGTATTTGACTTCACAGTACATTTATCTGTCTCTCATTTATGCTGTGTACTGCACAGGATCAGATATTTTCTTTTGCAAAAAGGTTTGGTTTTTTATTTTTCTGTGAGGTTATATCTTACATTCTAGTCTAGAGCTCTAGGAGTTTCCTAAATGTATTGAAAATTAATACATACCGCTTACATAAATTGATACTGAAATAATACTAAATGTTTTGTAGCCTTTGAAACCCAGAATGTAATTACAATTATTTAAAAGTAACCAAGTCCCTAAAGGTTGTGCTTTATGGCCACTAGTAATTTCAAATATTCACTTGCATTAAGGAACTGTTTATATAGTAACAACTTCATGTTTTTGAATAATGAAGGCAAGAGTATTTAAGATATTGCTCTCCTCCAAATGAACTTTTTTACACTAACACATTCTCACCATGTAACATGGATGTCCCTCTCTATGCTGTTTTAATGTTTTTCTTAATGTTTTTCTAAGTGTTTTCCAATTGTTTTCTTAAATTTTTAATTGTTTCTTAATTAAATTGTTTCCAATTCTTAAATGTTTTCCTAATGTTTTTCAATACTTAGTGGGGGCATATAAGAAAGATACTTTTTAAAGATCCTTTCCAACCAAAATCATTCTATGTTGCTATGATTCTTCTTCAGCATTTCTTCGGTGTAAAAGGGATTAATGCACAATTTGCATACTTGTTCTGTTGGATAATGCTGCTAGAAACTACAAAAAGAAAGAAAATAGAAAATTAATAATGTTACACATCTGTTTATAATGGGACATGACCTTCAAGAAATTTGCTTACCTCCCATATGTACTGAGATCACGGGGATAATTCCTGCTACTCTAACCAGACGAAACAAATTGGCAACAATAAAAAAATTTAGAACTGGAAACTGCGAGTCTAAGAAAGAAACAGAGAGGTGATGCGCGTGCTTTTCAGTCTTTCTTATTGATTTCCATACTTGAGCTGCAGAGAAGATAAGAAAGACTGGGATGCTAAGAGGAGAGTGTCTGTATGCCTGCGTCTGTTTTGCACATACAGGATTTTTCAGTGTAAAACAGATGAAGATACTTATTGTGAATAAACATTAACATGTTTGGCACAAAAATCCTGTGTGGAAATGCCTCACTTTTTACCCCTTCAACAAAAGACAAAAGAGCTGGGCTAATTGCAAACAAAGGTGGGATGATTTTTGGTATAATATGTATAATGAAATATAGGCTGTGTGTTTATAGTTGCTGTTATTGTTGCACCTCAGAAGTGTAGAGAAGGCCCCCACTTATGTCTCCAGAGAGCTAGGCTTCTTTCTCAAAAGCTCTAACTCATTCCTAGCAAAAGAAAGATGATGATGAAAATAAAAAAAGATTATCCTCCTCATTTTGCTTATGAAATGAGGCACAAGATGTTAATCTACCCAATCTCACAGTGGCAGCCTGAGGCACAGCTGGGAAGAGCAGTTTGAGACTTTGTCCTATGTTACTTATTTGCCTCGTCAGCTAAGACCTCAGGGTTCCCTGAAGGGAATCTGGAATTATCAGTAGCACCACGAAACCTCTGTGATTAATTCTGAGATACATGCAAGCCAATTGGCAGCATTAACTTAGTTAAAGTAATTTTCTACTTGATAATTTTCCCCAATAGGTACTTATACAAGCTATTTGTGTGTACTTGATTGCACCGATTAATGCTAGTGCATACTTTTTTATCGCATGGCTGAAACCTATCAAACTATGTAATATATACAGACCTCTTGAAACTCCTAGCTCGGTGGTCACAAAGAAAGAGTGTTTTACCTTCAACCAGATTAGTTCTCAAATCTAGCTAAGAGCAGCATAACCTGCAGAAGTGCTAAGGTTGGCACAATAAAGAGGCAAGGTACGCTTGGCCAACAGTAAGGGTGAACAGATGCCCCAGAACCAGCATCAGCCTACATTTAAATAGGCTTCAGCTGGTTTTATTTCAGCTCAGTTTCACAAAAGGAGAAAGAAACAGCCGCAGCAAGTAAAATATCAAGAATGGAAATAAAATGCTCATTCTAATTCTCCATCCAAAGGAAAAAGGGGCCTCTTGTATCTCTTGTAAGACAAAGGAGACAGGCTTCCACTACAGCTCTGATCCCGTTCATATCCCCTTCCTTTAATGCAGTAGATACTTGTCATTGTTCTGGACTTAAAGGAATTGAGGTTAAACTGAGATCAGACCTGCGTCCAAATATTCTGACTTACTCAGAGGGTTCAACAAACAATAGGGAGCAGACAAACTCTATAGGCTGTAGAAGAATGCAAGAAATAGCAGCTCATGACTCTGCACTCCTTCACCTTGTACTCTCACTTTAGGAAAGCTTTTCTTCACAAATGAAGTCGTTTTCTCTCATTTCACCCGTATTGATTTGCTTTGCTTAATGCTTCCTTGTACAGCTTTTGTAGGCTGATCATTCAATTTGCATTCCAATTGTCCAGTTTAACTCTGGTAAGGGGAGATTTGGCAAAAAAGCACTGAGCAGTGCAACAACTCAATTAGTCATGAGGTTGATCTTACTGCTTCATTTTTCAGGATAATGAGTAGATTATCATAAGTACCTACGTGTTACTATTGATTTTGTTTTTCAAGTGATGTTTGTAGTCTTCTTTTTTTTTTTTTTTTTGATAGTTGAATAGTGCTTATGTAAAGAGAGCTCCACTGTTTAAAATTGTTGGATGTTCACTGAATCAATGTAAAAGGAGTAACCACAGCCACTGGTACTTAAAAATCCCTTCCAAAGGACGTGTCTTTGTTAACTACAATAGGATTCATCTAGTACTGCTTAAACTAAATTCAGCTTCATAAAAATTCAAGTACAATAAGCTCTCATACTGGTTTTGAACAACATAGACTTTTCTGTTAGGAACATGAGCCACGCTTTTGGGGGAAAGATACTATATTAGCAATTATGGTATCAGAGTATCTCATGCTTTATACAATATTAGTGATTTGCAAAAGTGTCACCAATAAAATACCAAAAAATATTAGCATATGTATATTGGATGTGTATTTTGAACTTGTATTTTATGAGTTTAGGAGCTGCTTGTTAGATATTCTGTGATGCCTTTTCAAGATGGCATGAACTTAGGGGAGAGTAAATCTACCTATTTCCTAAAGCTACACTGAGTCTGTCATTCTGAAATACTGTTTGCATCTGTAATAAATGTTCTCAGAGAACATTTCTTCTTGTCTGGGGAAAATAGAACTGCTGTCATAGCTTCATATTGTCCATGATTATTCATGGTTGGTTTTTTTATTTTTTTGAGGGTTTTTTGTTTGGGTTTTGGGGGTTTTTTTGTATGACAGAGAACAGCAGAAGACTGTGCTAACTGAACCTGATGTCGTGTATTGAAAGGGAGTCAAACTCCTGTGACTGGAACTTGGAGGAAGTAATCATGAAAAAGGCGATGGTTGGTTTGAGACACTTTTGCCAGAGTATCATTGCTAAAGAAATGATTTTCATTGAACAAGTGTCCAGATCAAGGAGGCTCAGCTTAAGCTCTAGGTGTAAGGAAGGAGTTAACTATATTCTTTACAAGTGACAGAATGAAGCTACATTTTGCCACTGTTTCAAGGTGTTAGTGATGGATTGGTGTCTTAAAATTATACAAATGATAAAACTTTATTTTTTTTTACCTGAACATCTTACTATTTCAACATCTTATAGTAATAAGTGTTACTACTGTTCTGTCATTGTTGGCTGTGTGTTTATTGCTAAGTTAAAGAAGATCAAAGAACAACCACTGTCCTAGACACCAAGTAGCATAGATTAGATACATCTAAACTACCTAGTGTTTGGCTTGTCTAGCCTCTGGATTCCATATGGTCCCCTCTTGTTCAAAAATGCAATTAGTATTTTTAGGTTTTAATTTAAGTTGTCTGAAATAACGAACATACTTTTTGCATAGCATGGAAGTGCGGCAGTTACATACCCTAACATGTAACGCTGTCATTTTGAGTTTGAGGGTGCAGAATTTCCTTGACTGGTGAAGCACGGTGCACAACAGGAGGATGCAAATCTAATTCAGGTCTGTACATGCTGGCTACAGCAATGGTCCGTGGGGTGGATGTGTGTTCTCCCCTGTCACCTTGCTTGTGTGCTTGAGTGGAAAACTTGGACAAAAACTGTGCCAGGACGTATACTAACAGTCACTCAATGTGAAGAGTTGGTCATCCAGCTCTTGAGCTAACTCCCTAACTCTATTTAGCAGTGTAAGTGTAGACATTTCCCTATTTTTTTCTTTTACAGTATATCTGTCTTTACATTTCACAGTTTTACTGCTGTCACCGGGAGCACCTGAGATACTGGTTAAAGACCTTTTGGTTCAAGATATAGTTAAAAGTTTTTAAATGTTCCTTTTTCATATACAAAATATGTATATGGGTGGGGTTCATCTATTTCGGAATCTAAATTCTGCTTGTGAGTTACATAGATTTGTTGGTTTTAATTAGAAACCTGTATTTTATAGTGCAAACATAAAATTTTCCTTCTATTTCTTCCTTTATGTACTGTGATCAACCTCTAAACCCAACAAGTGATTAAAGAATTATGCAGTAATTCTTTAAGGTAAGATATGCAGTGAGCAATCTGGATTGATTTTAGCTAACCACTTGGTAGACTATTTATTGGTTTAGTGTCATATAGATCAGAAAATAGTGGCAAACATTTTATTTAATATGCATATATTATTTATGTACAGAACAGAGGTAGGTACTCTATAAAATTGTACTCAGGCAATGATATTCTTGGCAGTTTGTTGCCAGGAAACCACACATTTGTTATCACTATATTTCTTTAACAATGTCTTGTCTGTGTTCTGTTTTTAAAAGATCAAAATTGCTAAACTCTGACCACATGGAGCTTCCATTTTGGTCAGCAAGATCCAATCAACAGTACCTCTTTTGTTCACCTACTCTTTGACATATCCACATATCATTCAGAGAGGTTGAATTATACACAATATTCTGTGAATTTGGCTATTTTATAGCACTCTTTCCATAAACAAACCTACACAAAAATGGGGTTATTGCTTAGAAAGGTATGGTCATTCTCAGCTCCCTAAAGCGGCTCTCAGCCAAGACGTCTATGTTTAACCAGTCAGTAAAGAGATTTCACTGCTACCTCATTGCAATCTTTCTTTCCTGTTGTGTGAATTTGCAAACATAAAAAATAGTGTTGTTTTTTATGTCTGTGTAGTAGTTATCATAATCACTTTAATGTGATTAGCTTCTCTAAGCAGTACTGTCATTTAAAAAAAAAAAAAACCACAAAAAGAGGAGGGGGAATTAATTCATCACACAGTTGGTAAAAGGTCTACTGTGGTCATTTAGTTTCACTTCCTATGTAATACATAGAAAGGAAGTACATCCATTTTATCTATATTGTACCTTGCTTTTATATTTCGTTTCTAGGTACTGGAACAACATTGTTATAGAATTTTTCTTCCACTATAATGGGTGTTTTCTTTCAGATTATACTCCCTTAACTTTTACTCCTATCTGTAACTCTAAAGATGGAGCTCCTTGAATCTTTCAAAATAAAGTGCAAGGTTTTACAGTATTTTTCCTAGTCCTTTAATAGTTTGCCACTTCTCTAAACTTTCTCTTCAATTTATCAATGTATTTCTTCTTGAGTTTCTGTTGACCTTTAGACTTTGAATTTCATATAAAGAAGAAAGAGCCAGTATTTTAGCTCCCAAAACTTGGCAGGTGCCTATCTCTCTGTTCCACCATGAAGATTCAGAAGAGTTTTCACTTTCGAGATAAATGTTTTGCAGAAACTAGTTTCCCATCTAAAAGTGGTTTTACATTACTATTAAGATATATTTTTCAGAAGTAATACCAATTATGAATAATTCTGTAATTTCATTTGTTTCCCTAATAATGCCTCAGTAGTGAAATGTACTCAATCTTAAACCTCTGGTCAAATATTTGAGACTAAAAAGTCCTCTGTGTAATCAAAATAGTGAAAGCCTAACAGGCAGTGATTAGTTTTGAGAAATTCATTGTTTTACTTCTAATGAAACAAAAAATGTTAGATTTGTTATCAGCTGTGTTACCAAACTTCAGAAAAGTCATAAATTAAATGCTCTTAATTCATACCTACTCTTCTTGTGGTTGCATTTTGAGTCACAGAAAAATACAAATTTAAAAATAAAGTAGTTTAGTTAGGTTATTTGTTCACATGCTGCTGTAGGAAATAATTTTGTCAAACAGCTTCTGGGTAAGGGCTTACAAAAATTTCGTCTTTCATTGATTTCTTTATTTACTGCTTAGCCTCTTATTTGATGGAGGACAATAATCTGCCTAATTCACCTGAGGTGTTTAAAGGGTAATGGTTGTAATTAAAGGTGGGTGCAGAGCATAGGTGCTCATCTGATAGGGTACATATTTTGTGTGAAGTATATATATTTTTACAAAGAGAAGCTAGGATAATTTTTTCCGGAAAAACACTTCATTTAATAATCATATCTCTTTTTTACTTCATTATTTATGAATGGATAAATTCTCAGAAGTATTTTAATTCTGTATCATTTGTATTGTATTATGCTTATTTAATGTTCAAGATGTTGTAATGACTATAGAAATGTATAGCTAGTATGCAGATGTAGCTGTTCAAAGTAATGCATTCTCTGGTTAGATGTGAACAAGTAAGATTCCTGTTATATTTCCTGTGTTTATAAGCTACTAATTGAAATATTTACATTTGATATTAAAACTGAATTTAATGGTACTGATGAACCAGAACAGCCACATGAGACATTTCTACTGAGTGAGTTCCTGGGTTAACATAGGTAAAGCTTGAAGGAGTAGAAGAGGGTATGACTCAGAAGAATAAAATGGAAAGGAAGAGTGCTGTACAGCAATGTTCATATATGACCTGTAGAACTGTACAAGAACTTCTATATAAAAGACTTCAAGCAATACCTTTTAGTGATTTTAATCCTTTTTTGTAACAACAAAGTGTAATAGTCCACAATTTTGTAGGGGTTTTTAAGAGTTATATAGAAGGGAAAAGAACTATGTTATATTTTCTAGCTCCTCAGCAGAAGGCTGAGAAGTGCGATGGTGTTGCATCATAGCTGAATTCAACATGATTAAACTTTTTATTAGGTAGTTTGTTCTTGAGTACTGTAGCTACTGTAAGAGATCCCATGAAAGACATTAATTTGAAATATGCAGTGTTTTAGATGAGTATGTACACATAAAGCCACACGGGTATATATCCACATACAAATTATTGAGACAGAATTTCAGCACTTGCCCAGCTTTAAGGCTGTATCAGATTAGTTTTATATCAGTAAAGAGTCTTCATAGCCCATCTTTATTTCCTCTTCCAAGTCATTGATAAAGATACTAAACACAAGAGGCCCCTGTGGTACTCCACTTGCCACCAGTCTCCAGATAGGGGATGACCATTAATCACTACCCTGTGAGATGTATTATCTAGCCCACTTTTACTCACATAGTGGTCCACCCATCCACATCCTTGGATTGTCTTTTTGGCCTCTTTTGAGGATGGATGCAACATTTGTCTTTCTCCATTTGTTGAGGACCTACCCCAATCTCCATGACTTTTCAAAGATGATAGAGATGGCCTTGCGGATACATCAGACAGTTTTCCCAGTATCCTCAGATTCAGCCTGTTGGGTCCCATTGACTCATATGAGTTGAGTTTTCTCAATTAGTCCTTGCTTCAGTCCTCGTCCACTGCTGGTAGCTTCACTCGCTGAACTGTTTCTCTAAGCAGAAAGTCCTGGCAGACCTAGCTGGTGAGGATCAGGTCCCCACTTTGTGCAGCAGTTACTTGATGTTTACAAGGACTATGCAACATCACATTATATGTAACAATTACTATCTAATATGTACCATTTAATATATCTGTTTGTTTTCAGGTAAAATGAATTGTCTCCTGTGATTTTTGTCTTTTTTTTTTTAATCTGTGTTATCAGTATTTGTGAAACAACATAAGTCTGCTGTTTAAAATTTACATTTACTCTTAAAATTTAGCATTTTGCGACTAAGAGAAATCCATGTTTTGATGACTGGGTTCTTTGTATTTTTCGTGTAACTGACTGATAGAAAAGCTCGCCTACTAGAATCTAAGCTAAGTTGGAATTCATTACTATTGTTTGTAGGATTAGGCTTAGAGAAATAAATGAAGAAAAGAGGTTTCTGGTTTTGGTTGGATTTTTTTTTTCTACTTTAACAAAGTAAATCCTCATCAGAACCCTGCTGTTAGTGATTGCCAATTACCTGCAACTGCAGGAGCACTGGTAAAGCATTGCCTTAATTAGGGAGGCCTAAAAATGCCCTTGGGAACTAAACAAGCAAAATGTAGCTGAAAGGTTTTGCTTCTCCTTGACAGGCATCAAATTTTGTGCAGAAACCACTGATAGGTATTCTTGGAAACACCTTCAATGAGCTACTATGAATCTACAGTTATTCAAATTAGGTAAATTCACTATCTTGATGTTAAGGTGGGTTTTTTTATAATACTTCCTTAAAATATTGTTTTTATAGTTGTAGGCAGGTATACAATGCCTCTTCATTCAGAATGATTTGCTATAATGTGTTTGCTAACTTTCATAAATGGTTAGAACCTATTTCACCTGGTATATAGCAAAAGAGAAAAGCAAGAACAGTCAACTTCAAGTTAGAAGGAGTAAGACTACTTCCGATAGCATAAAATATTAAAACTATTAGCATTGTAGACATAGCTGGTTTTAGTGTTCACATTTCACTGTGTTATGAATCTTGTGATAACTCTGATGCTTATTTTTGCTTTTTACTTCTACATCTGTATGTAATGGTTGAGCTTTGGGTGTGCAGTTACCATTACATATGACTTCGAATCAAGTCTTTTGAATGTTATGTTTGCAATATTATAATAGTGTTGCAAAGTTAGTATTAAGGAAGGTTTTAGCGTAGTTGCATTTATAAACAGGAAACCTTGTTTGTTCTGGTTTATCCAGGGATTAAATTGTGGAACTTGTTTGTATCTCAAATTGGAAAACACCTTTCAAATTCACATTTTATTGTACTGTAAGATATACAGTGAAGGCCTATTTAATAGTGTTGATAAAAGATACTGTCTAATGCTTTGATGGGCATTTGTAACAGTAATTCATTTAGCTGCTCCTCAGTTATTGTCTAAACTTACTTAATTTCTGGCTGATAGAACATTTATACTAGAACATTTCTTGTGATCAAGATTTGAATTGTATCCTTCTCCTATACTCTCTATTATATTACACAGTTCTGGTTGCATTACCTTGGTAGAACAGTGGTTAAAGCATAGATGACTTATGAGCAACAAGAGTTTGGGGTTTTTTTTTTTGCTTGGTTTGGTTTTGATTTTTTTGTTTGTTTGGAGGATTTTGTTGCTTATTTTTTTAAATTTCAAGACTTTCTTTTCATTCAAAACTGGATCAAGTGTTCATAAAGTCTACAAGATCACCTTTTCCATATACAGATATCTAGATGCCATGCAGTGTTCTGGCATTAATTTTTAATTTGTGCCAGCAAAATTATGTTGGAGGTGGTGTTTGTTTCTACGTGTGTAAGCATCTAGAAGGAGTGGAGTAAACTGAATTTGGAGGAATGGTTGTGAAGGCAGAGGATGCCAGCCTGATTCTAGAGAAAGCAATGCCTTATTTGCTAGGTTCTAAAATAAGTGTCTGTGACTCTAAAGGCAGAAACTAAAAAAGGTGTCCAAAAATATTCAGAAGATAAATATCTGCACAAAGTATTTCCGTTTCATTAAAACAGTACATATTGCCATAATCTCATTTATTCAGAATTAACTCTAACAAAAAACCTACTTGAGTCCTTTTGCTAATATTTCTGTGGCTTTTCTGTATGAGCTGTGACAAATTACTATAGACCAGATTACTCCTGCTGCTTTTCAAGGAGGAAGGAAGAATTACAAGCTTTTTGTTCTCTCACAGAGTATAATATAAGTTAATTTTATGTTCATAGGTCATCTGAGTAACCAGGGTTTAACTCTTGTACTAACCATATCTGAAAGAAGAAATACAGCTAAGAACAGCAGTGTCTGTATGTACTTTTTCTTAGTTTCTGTGGGAGAAGAGTATTTTCCTTGCAAGGATTTCTTAATTCATAGTTCTGGATTTTTTTTTCTTTTTAAATTAATTTGTAGATAGACATTCCTCATTGAAATAATAATTTTGTTTTTCATGTGCAACTAAATGACAGAAAAGCAATTTTCTTTAGAAGTGAGGATACCAGGGAATATTTCCAGAATACAAATTTCAAACCGGCTATTTTGATGAAGTTTCAAGTTTAAACAAACCTTTTAATATCAATAATAGTGAGTATTTTTATTGTTTGTAGCCTGTATGACTTTTTTTTTTAATTTAACAATTATTTTGTTCTTTCTTACCTTGTATGAATCTAAAATTTCTTTGAAGATGATCACTAGGATGAAAAAATAATGCAGCCAAGAGCTTTCTAGCCTTTTTTTTGCTTCTTGGTTTTAGGTCTTTTGTCTTTACAGTACCCTTTCATTTTTCAAAGCATCATATCTGCAGATTTTTCATGGGCATTGTTGTGAAAAGTTCACTCGGGCAGTATCTCTGAACTTAAAATGTTGTTTCTGAAGAAGAAATCTGATTTTACTAGGCTTTCTGGAAAAATAAGAGGAAAGTTAAATTCTTGAATTCTGGATTTCGTTGTACTTTTATGGTTTTGTGACTACTACGGGCAGCGATGTTGTGAAGGAGTAGAAAAATCAGTGTGTGATTTGTCTGGGATTTTTTCTTTAAATTAATTAAATTGTATGGAGTATTGATTTATGCACTAGTTTCTGCTTTGCAAGTAGCTGAGAGGTAACAGAGTGGTGACCCTCTGAATAAGAGGGAAATCTGCTAGTGATCTTCCCAAGGCTCACTGATTTTTGAGGAGGCGGTGTTCTCATGTGCAGCCATTGTTTGGCCTTATTTGTTATTTTATTTTGCAAAAGGATTGCACTTGAATATTTTAAGTATCAGAATTATGAGAAATAGTGATCTTTTCGTAATAACAAACTTTGGAAAGTGAAGCTGAGATGAAACAAAGCTATAAAAGAGAGGAATGCTGATACAAATTGCTCAAGTGAAGAATAGGTGTATGGACTTGGCATTAGTTTTGCATAATGCAATTGAATGTAATCAGGAAATGTTCACACTGAGTATTTAATTAGACTCTAGGTGATCAATCTTGGTAGGGACTTTGCTAATTATCAAGTGGCTGAGTCACTGAGAAAGTCAAAGTAATGTTTCAGATGACTGTACTTTGCTGAGGAGTTTGGATGTGTGAGGACAAGTCTTGAGGTGATAAATGTTAAAGAAGGTGGATGGAATAGGAAAAGGTTTAATAAATGGTTTAAAGTTAATAATGATCCCTTCCCAGGCAGCAGGAATAATGGATGAGGATACAGATGTGTGAGTGACTGGAACCGTAGCCTAAAGTAATCTGTATAAACTACAATTGATCATCTAGGAAGACAATGCACTTCTGTGAGGGCAAGTATGTAGAAGTTAAAAATAAATATACAAATTAATACAAGAGAGTCTTGTAGTGAACAGAAGTAGTTTAGTTTTTTCCTGCCTCTCCTGAAGAAGCTATGTTACCTCTGAATTAGAATGGTAGGAATAATACCCACCCTCCCTCCCTCCCGTGCACATGTCCCTGCTGTATTGTGAATTTTATAGACCTAAGTATACTTATGCAGAGCAAGCAAAGTGTGTTGCCCCCAGCGGCAGGACAAGGGGCAATGGGCACAAACCGGCGCACAGGCAGTTCCACCTGAACGTGAGGGTAACAGAGCACTGGCACAGGCTGCCCAGGGAGGCTGTGAAGTCTCTTTCTCTGGAGATATTCAAAACCCACCTGGATGCATTCCTGTGCAACCTGCTCTAGGGGCACCTGCTTTAGCAGGGGGGTTGGACTGGGGGATCTCTAGAGGGCCCTTCCAACCTCTACCATTCTGTGAGATTCTGTGTGTAGACTTTCTCCCAAAATGACGTAACTGTTCCACTGACTGCAAGAAGGGGTGGAAGAAAGACTGCAAAATCGACATCTCATCTGTTTCCCTCTCTATCCAGAGATTTTGATGTTCCTTTAACTTGTGCTCTGTTTCTATATGGCTTCTG
This sequence comes from Steatornis caripensis, assembly GCA_013398225.1. Lineage (NCBI taxonomy): Eukaryota > Metazoa > Chordata > Aves > Caprimulgiformes > Steatornithidae > Steatornis > Steatornis caripensis. The sequence goes on from VZSC01004443.1 coordinate 451,254, forward strand.
TTAATGCCTGGCATTTCCCCAGAACATTTCCAGCATGTTCTGGAATTCATTATTTATAGCACCTAAGATGTGTAAAATGCAGAATCCAATCACATCTCATTTCCCAAACATTGGAGCTATGTGTTCCATCACTCTACCAAAAAACCCTTCATATCCATTAAAAACTGTTCCTGATCAACTACTGCAATCCTGGCATCCCATCTATTTTTTTTTTGATGTTATTGAGTCCTTTCTTGATTCCCTCAAATATATAATTCAAGCCCTTTTGCAGTTCTGCTTAAGTCATCCATCCTGTATAAGCAGTATCAGGTTATCACCTTGCTGCCAGTTACCATGCTTGGCTGTGAACCTAGAAATAGTGGTAACTTGACTTCAGTAGCAGTGACATTTGCTTTCAGATAATTAATTAGGAGTTTATTTGGAACATTATCACATTTTAAATGAAGTTCAACACAGCTAACAACAGTCTGTGTGTAATTCACCTGACCTGGGATTATTTTCCTGCAAGAACACTGCCCTGCAGTTCAGTGGTAAAGTCTCTGGTAGGGCTTGCTTTCCGCTACACTGCATAAAAAACAACTGGCCAATGCCAATTAACATAGAAACTTCGGGGATTGTTGTTAAAGTATGCTTAGTAATTATATTTATTTATTTGAATATTTAAATT
>VZSC01004443.1:452059-463188 GCA_013398225.1 Steatornis caripensis
GGTTAAAAAATCTATGTATGAATAGTTCTTGTGTACATGTAAATTCAAGTTCATACTAATGCTTCTGTATTTTTCCACTACTCATTTCTTGCAGTTACTTTCATTATGTAATGTCTATGATTTATTAGATTATGAGCTTTATGTTATAGATAGCAGTTGTTTTTGTTTTCTCTTTGTACAACACTAAGCACAGTTGGATTTTTACCAGGTAAACTGTTAGACACTGTTGCAACACAAGTAATAAATCAAAGGTAGTATATTACTGCAGTCATGGAAGAAGTAAAATTAGTTTTGAAGCATTTATGCAAATAACCTGTTTTTAACAGTCAATGCTTAGACACATATTTTTCTACTCTCAGAATAACTAGAGAGACTATTACTCAAAATATTTTAATGGGTATTAAAAACTTATATATATGTATTTATTTTTAAATGCATAAATACTAAATGTTTGCTTGGGAAATAAAGATAGCAATTTCAGTAAGAACAGCAAAAACTAATACAGTGATGGTTTATGTGGAATGTGTAGTTTAACCCCAGTGGCTCGCTTCAGAAGATAGGGGTTCACACTTTTAACTCTACACGGAAGAGACAGTTGGGTACTCTGCAGAGCAAAAATATATCAGTGTGTTCATTATCCATAGGCATGATGAAACTATACTGTCTACTTCGTGTTCAAAAGAAAAATGTTTTCATAGAGCCACGAGCGGGATGCTAGTTTTTAAAAACATTTTCTTTCTTTGATTTCTGCATGATTCAATCTCCTAATCAGTTATTAATTTACAGGGATTAGTCTAGTCCTTCTTTGGCGTTAATGGTCACAATGCAATAGAGAACACATCCCCAGAAATATTTTACTGCAAGTTATGAGGTTCTGGTGGCAATGGACTTCATGGTTCCCAAGCCAAGGACTGCCTATGAGTTGTATGAACTCTAACGTGGAGTGTGGTGCATTTTAGTTGACAATGTAGACAGATATCTTGTGTGGCTTTTGGTTTGGTAGTTGATTGGGTTTTTTGGGTTTGTTTTTGTTTGTTTTATTTATTTATTTTACTTTATAATAACTCAGGTATGTCAAATAGAGATTTGAAAAAACTACAAAAAATTCATAGAAGAAAATACTGTCAAGGATCATTAAACAGAACAATATCTTGTGTAGCTCAGAAAATATCATTATCTCGCTATTTGCTGTTTCACACTGCCATTGTAACCACTCTAATGGTCAGCTGAATTATTCTTCTGTTCGGGTGTTATTTTTTATGTTTTCTGTGAAGGGAATGTGAAAATAGTTGCTAAGCGTCATTTGGTCAAAGCTCCAGTTGTGTTTTCCAGTGTTGTCTTAGATGATGAGAAAGAAGCCAAGGTGGGGCAAAGGTAGCGTGTCTGACTGACTTGCCTCTACCTGTGACATCCAGGTGCTCAAGGATATTAGGTTTTCAAGGATATTTTTTGAGATAATTTCCTCTCTCTATTGAAGCTTTACAATAAAAATAAATCAGCTAAACGAAATAATTCAATTTTAAGTAACAAGAAAGGAGAGGTAACTATTTTAAGTGTTATCACTCAATAGTATACAACCACCTGAAGAATTCACACTTTATTTCATTTTTTTATATGCATACATGTACCATCCACAGTTCTCCTGAAAATAAGAAATTTACAGATTTGCTCTGATCAGACACTTACACCAAACATTTAACAAACATTTAACTCAACTTCTGCCTCAGAGACAGAGCTTAGGAGTTGTTTGCAGAGGGTGAGTGCGTCCTCTTGAATGAGTAGCAGTACAGGCAGATGGACTATTCGCTTCTCAAACATTTTGAGTGTCACTGTTATTTAATGTTCCAGCAGTCTGGCTCGTTCTTCTCTCCCAGTAATGTTTAAATTTTGGGAGGGGGAAAAAAACACCCAAACAAACAGAAAGCAGATGGGAAGTTCTCAGTTAAACACGTGTCAAGTTACTTGTTCTGTGGCAATACTTTTGAAGCTTCCATTGGTCTTCCCAGCCCAGGAGTCAGTGCTCACCAATAGCCAGGGAGCATTGAAGCTTGTTGCAGTGGGAGACACAACTTGAAATGTCCCAGCAAAATAGTGACACTTAAATATGGCAGGAATTTTATAACTGTTACAGAAAAATAGAATCTGTAGGGCAAAATTGTTTGAAATGTAACCAATATATAACAAACTAATAATTAAAATGGATTTACCACATCAAAATCATTGTGAGACTGTAGTGATGAAAACTTACTTGCATGCAAAGCGAAATGCTTTCATTGACTTTTGTGATGCCCCAACTTATATATTTTCTGTGAGAACTTGAATTTCCCAGGTCTTGAAGGATTGTGTAGGAAGACTTCTGCTGAACTGTGATCCTGTCTGTCCTTGAGGCCTCTGTGTGTTGGGTAAAAGCAGATCCGTTTGTGCTGGAACAGGCTTTGCAGATGATCCATCAAAACTAATACAGACCTGCTTTTCTAAAGAAATATAGCTAACTTCATCAATGTTATTTTCTTTCTGAAAATGTACAGACACCCTTCTAATGAGGTATATTCCATAATCATCCTTCATTTAGATCTAGAATGTTAAAGCAAGATGCACTATGCTTTTTTTAAGGAGTGCAGTAGATTTTAATTTAGTCGTCTACAAGCTTCATCAGACTTAATGTAGACTACTGTAAAAAGAAAAATTTCACTACTAACATGCATTTCTTCTCAGTGTCTCTCTTTCCTGAGACAAGCCAGCTTTTTTCTGCAATGGAAGGTCTTTGTTTTCCCCTCACCATCATTTTGGTGAAGGTAGTATTCTTAAAGTATTCTATTTATACCTATAACAAGTTACATGTTTAGAACTTCTGAGAACTTGGGGCCACTGCTTGGTCAGATAAGAAACAATGGTTTTGGAGTTTATCAGGAAAGTCCTGAAAATTTGGAGAATGCTATTATCCAAATCCATCCATCTGTACCAAAATTCCTACTGCAAATATGCCATGAAGCTCTTCTCATCCCATCTTAAGAATAAAATATTGGAGAAATCAATCATACCATGGAAGAGCTTCCTTATAAAGAATGGCTCTCAGATGCAGAAGAAGAGATAAGGAGCTATAAAATTAGGAGTGGAAACATTAAACAGATTACTTTCAATTACTTTTAAACACATTTGAACTGTGGAGATCACAGCTGGGCAAATGTATAAACAGATTAAAGACAGCCTAGACCAACTAATGGAAGATATATCCGTCAGACATCATTAAACACAGTGATCAAGGTCCCACCTCAGAGTCTTAGAGCCAGGAAAGTATCATTCTGTACTGGTCCTATTTTATTCTTTGCTTAATGGAATGCTACTAACAGCTGACAGGACGGAGTGTGCTGCTGGACAGACTTTGGGTGTGACACAATACAGCAGTTTCTGGGTTCTTGAAACTTATTTTAAGAATATTACAATGTTAATGCTATCATTCTGGATTGGATTTTTTTGAACCGTTTCAGAACTTTTGGAGGGGGCTTTTTACTTTGTTTTGAGAAATTTCTAGTTTTAAACAAAACCCTCTTGCACCCATTACTGAATGTGTCAGTTTTGATGCTGTTATTATTCAGAAATTTTTCTAGATTTTTTGGTTGTGTGTGAGTTTGCTTTAATTTTTCTGATCTGACATATTAAGAGTTGCTCAGAACAATACATCCAGCCTGCAATGCTTGCTAGCAACCACCTTCTTCACAGGCGCTTCAGAAGGAAGTTGTGAGCTGAACAAATTACTCTAGTCACATTAGTTCGCTCCTAACGTATACATTTTCTGGGGATCGCCGGAGAACAGTGTCCAAGCAATTTCTACAACTCACACCTCTATGCCCCTCCAAGGGAAGGATTGGATCTCCTGTTCATTTTGAATCTGCTTTAGGCCCTGGTAAAAGAAAGTTAAACTAACACTTATAATAATTTAAAAAAAAAACAAAAAAGTTGGGAGTGACCTTTAAAAATTTAAGGGTTTTTTTTTTTTTTCCTTAAAAGGGAACATTCCAAAATGTCACATTTTCTGGCTGCCATCCCTTTTTTATATATATTAATTTATGTGGGTTTATATATACGTATATCATACTGTTTGGAGTTTTTGCTTCTTCATTTTGATATGAATTAACATAGGCATTTAACATAAAAAAGAAAACATTGGAAACTAGTGTAAGTGGTCAGTTTTCATGTTTTCCATGCTTCAGGCAAGTTACAGTGATATAATACAAACAGAACACAATGTAATTGCTTTCCAGCTCAAAAATAATTCATCTAGTGTTTTACAGTATATCATTTTCTCAAAGCACTGGAAGAACACTGCAAAATTTTGAATTAAAAATCCTTTCTATATCTCAAAGTTTTCCTGTAAGGAAAATTTTAGAAAATATTATTGAACTTTTTTTTCCTCCTTTTGAGAAGACAGAATGAAAGTGGAAATACTGTCTTAGTCGCTTAAAGGAGTTTCAGAAGAGACAGACTTTTATTTTGATTTTAATGAGAGTTATTCTGTACACATACTCAGATATGTGTTACAAAGTTGATGTTCCCTTTTGTTTGGGTCACCCTAATTAACTCTGCACTCAGTCAAGCGTAGGATCTTCTCCACCGTGTTCATGGTGAGTCTTATGCTGTAAGGTAAACCCAAAAGAGGCTTGACAAAGGCATTACTTCAGTTATTCTCTGGCCAGGCATTTAGCCTTCATAACAGAGACTATGTAAATGCTAGGGCTTTACTTTCACGTGCCTGTACGCTTACATTTCTGCAAAAGAATACTCTTTAAAGCTCTATGTTGCATCTTTGCTGCATCAGCAGACGTAAGCTACCTTCTGACCATAGGTTCTAAGAATATAGTGTGTTTATTGGAATTAGTATTTAAGACAAATTTTTACCTACAAATGCATCTGTTTTACAGCCTTTATCAATTAGATTATATACTGTTTGATAAAGTAGTAGTGGCAATAAATGCATTTTAAGGCTTTTGACACAATTTTATATTACCCTTTCTTACTCAATATGAAATGAAATAGTAAGAAACCCATTTACGAGTTTAAAAACTTGCCTGTCAGTCTTAGAGCATAAATGGATGTCGTAATCTCTCAGGTGATTTCATAATCACTGTTTTTATTGGTGATCTGGAATTGGTGCCAGAGATGATTATTGAAAGGTGACAGCTGCACAGAGGGTATAACATAAACATTGAATGTGTGAAAATTATTGAGAATGACAGATTGCTGAGAGTACATTATAACACAATACTGATCAAACATTCATATAAATACTGTGTTAAAAGAAACAAACCAACCCCCAAAACCAAATCAACCTTAAATGAAAATTATTTAGCTAGGGACAAAAGCCATTGAACGTGCAACAGGATGAGAGATGTTATCTTGAAGAAAAGCCTTTAGAAAAGATTTAAAAATAGTAATGGATAACCTGATGTAGCAGGTCAAGAGACTTGGTGCTATCATGAAACACATTTAAAAACAAAAAAAAACTCCAAGCAAACCCCCCGAACACCCCAACTCTCCAAAACCCAACAACAAAAAAAAAACCCCAACAAAACAAATAAACAAAAAACCTTACATCGCCACCACCCCCCTACACACACACGACTTTGAGTTCAGTTTAGAGTTGATGCCCCAAGAGGAATTTTGGGGCATTGATAATATTTTTGCTACCAAAAGAAGAACAATAATCTGAAAAGAACTTCAAGGCACAACTGTGTACATATGTAGTGATTTGAAAATTAGTTTTAAAATGAAGTACTTAAGAAGCTCAATTTATTGCTCATATTAAAGGAACACTTATTTGTTCTTTAGGTGTACTGTCTCACTTAGTGAAGACTGAGGTAACTCTCCATCTCATCAAAAAAGTGAATGCCATTAGAGGTCTTTATGCAAGGCTAGTGTGACTTCTTTTGACAAGGGAAGAACCTACCTATACTTCTGTAAATATTGTGTATTTTTCTTTATATGCACTGACTGTGCCATCCCTGGAGTTTTACTTTTTAATTGAGAAATTAGCAATTTGAATTCACTGAGCTCTCAGTACTGTGTTAAAATCCTTTATTGTGAAAACCTTTATTGTCCTTAATTGTTTTTTATTGCCTCAATTTTCTCATAACCGTGGCCCCATTAAAAGAAGCTGTAGTGTCAGTCTGGGAAAATTCTATCCCTTGCTTTCAGGTGGAAAGGAGGAAATTTCTCCAAACCCCAACTGCTGATGCCACTCTTCAGCTAAAAACAAAGCTACAAAATCCTTACATTGTTGTCATCTGTTAAGTGACATAACTTAAGTACCTCCTTTGCATAACATGACTCCTTAAAATGCCTAATACTGAAAAATCAGACATGATTCATAAAGGGAATGTACAGTCATCATGTTGTAATGATTGTACGAATGGAGTCCCGCATGACTCTTTCTGCCTCCAACTAAACCTCTGAAATAACATTCTTTTCCTATAAAGATAGTTCATGATCAATTTATTTCCTAATTTGTTTCCTCCTTCCCATGAAATTTGCTGGGTTACATTATGCAGCGCTACCATTAGATTTTGTAGGATGCTTGGGTGCATTTATTCACCCCTGATTCAGAGTCTGTTCACATACTTTTGACTCTGTAGTTATTTCTAACCGGGAAATAAAAGGGCATTTAGAAGTTAAATTAAAAAAAAGATAATTCTGTATACTTATAGAAGTATAATGTAATAATATATGGTATATAAATATAAGATAACAATCTAATAATTTTAATATTATTTGAATAAATTTTAATTCCTTCCCCCTTGGAATTTCTTGTTTTAAAAATATGACATTCAAGATTATAGTTGCTGCTAAAGCTGAATGTTAATGACTAGATATATTTTTTTTGCCTAATTATACTTCTGCTTATTTAAAGAGAAGAACATCTTCTAGAATTATTTAAACTTTAACCTAACATCTGGCCTAATGTACAAGCCAGACTGATTTTCATTTTTTGCAGTCTGTATCTACCATGATTTGGAATGTCAAATAGTTTATGAAACGAATCATTTTTGATTAAAGCAATGTCATCCCTATATCTATGAAGAGAATTTTGATGCCTTGTCATCTTGATGGAAAATGCTTTTTTTTTTTATTGTTTTGACTATACTTTCAAGTATAGTGTGCTGTTCACTGCAAAAGCTTCCACCAGTTGGTGGTTATTCATGTTTGCTGCAAAGTGAACTTCAAAACTAGGGTTGTAATATTGCTCCTAGGAGATGCTCTCTGTAAATTGCAAATATCTCATCTTGATGCAAAGCACATTGAATTACCTAGTGAATAGGTGGCTTACTTAAACGGAACAGCACAAAGCATTTCTGATAAGTTCGTATAATTTATTGGGTTTAAACTGGAAAGATACCCAACTGGAAGATTTATGACACTTTTAAATTTCAGAGGATATCCATCAAAGGAGACTTTGTATCCTTATTTTACATTTTAAGAGTTGAGTTGGCTTTGTCCTATAAATAATTAATACCGTGAAGAATTAAACATCTGAAATGATAAATAGCACTTGGCAGTAATAATGTATTGTTTTGAAGCTAAGAGCATATAATTCCAACAGCTGGACTTCAAAAGTCATAGTAGAATAAATTGTATTTAATTTAATTTAATTGTAAATAAAATTAATGGTACGTAATTTAACTTGATTTATTATTATGGAAAAAAGGAAATATCAAACTCCAGGGTCTCGTCACATAGGTACTTCAGTGCTATCAATCTCTAAAAGGTAGAAGCTGCTTCAAACCCACCTTTTTTGTGTGTGAACCTTTCCACTTTCAAAGCCTTCTCCAGGTACCCAAGTGAACTGTCTTGCCCTACATACCGGCTAGGGCCAGTACTGGTTGCAGGAAGTATTTCAGAAAGCCTGTTAGTGAATGCTCAGTTACTGAAATCCTAACTGGCTTTTTTTCCCCCTTGCAAATTCCTATTATTTCATGACGGGCTTATGTTTTGAGTCACAGGGATTTAATGTTGAATTGTGTCATGGGTTTCTACAATTTAGTTCTGTAGATGGACTTTTTATTTTTTCAAGTTTTACTTCAATTTTACTTTTACTCCTCTCTTTCATTTTCATATAAGACAGCTATCTGTGGCATTCATGTTTTTTTCTGCTCTACTTCTAGCTGTGTTTTATCTTTCTGCCATGTTCCACCTTATTCATACCATCTCTAAATTAAATAATTTCCTTTTTTCAACCTTGTTTTTTGTATGCATGGCTTTCATTTCTTTAGTAATTTTTGTTCCATTTCTACATTATTTTATATTACAGGAAGGAACACTTTTCAAAAGCTTATACCTCTTCTGCCCCAGTAAATATGTACAGATACTTCCAATGGAATTTTTTAGTTATGAACACTCACAGCAATACTGGTAGAAGGGACCTCTGGAGGTCCTTTATCCCAGCCTCCTGGGTGAAGTGTCATGAACATCGGAGCAGGTTCAGCTGGTATCCTGACAACCTCCAAGGATGGGGCTTCTATGGCGTTTCTCAGCATCGTGCTCACATGCTGTCCTTCTCTCCTAGGAAAATAGGTTTTCCTAATGTTCAGCCTGAGGCTTGCAGGCTGCAGTTTGTGGTGATGAGTCTTTGTTATATTGCCATTACTGAGGCTCCACATCTTTGTAAGTGCTCCCCACTTAGTTAGAATCTGTGTTTGTTATACCTCCCCTCAGCCACCTCTTCACCAGACTAAACAGCTCCAATTCCCTCAACATCATCTTGTAAGTCCTGTTTTCTGGGGTCCTGACCATCTTAGCAGCCCTGCACAGGACACTCTGTGGTTTTAAACATCACTCTTGATCCGGGGTGGGGATGAGTGCAGAATTGGCCATGTATTCCAGATGTGGCTTCATCAGGACCAAGTAGAGGGAGCAAGAAATTTCCTTCAGTCCGCTGGTCTGCCTCTTCCTATCACTGCGCCACGTACATTTTACTTTAGTCTGACTGAGAGTGTGCTGTTGTCTCGTATTCAACCTGGCATCTGCTGTAACCTTCAGATGCTTTTCAGCAGGATTGGTGCTCAGCTAGTTTTTAACCATTCTGTACACATGCATGTCATTATTCTCCCCAAATGCGTAACTGTGCATGTCTCAGTATAAACTGTGAGATACTTGTTGCTCCTGTCCTCATGTTTCCTAAGGTCCTTCAGTACTGAAGCTCTGCCGTACGGCATTATCAGCTTCTCACTTACTATCTTTCCCATTTAGCGTCGCCTGCAGATTTGTTCTGGGTGTGTTCTGTCTCCTCATCCAGGTCTTGAACAAAATTTTAAATAGTGTAGGACTTATTATAGAATCGTAGGACGGTTTGTGTTGGAAAGGACCTTTAAAGGTCATCTAGTCCAACAGCCCTGCAATGAGCAGGACCATCTTCAACTAGATCAGGTTGCTCAAAGCCCTGTCCAGCCTGAACTTGAATGTTTCCAAGGATGGGACATCTACCACCTCTCTGGACAGCCTGTTCCAGTGTTTTACCATCTTCTATACAAAGAACTTCTTCCTTACATCTAGTCTGAATCTACCTTGTTTTAGTTTAAAACCATTACCTCTTGTTCTGTTGCTACAGGGTCTACTGAAAAGTCTGTCCCTGTCTTTCTTAAAAGCCCCCTTTAAGTTTTGAAAGGCTGCAATAAGGTCTCCCCGGAGTCTTCTCTTCTCCAGGCTGAACAACCTCAACTCTCTCAGCCTGTCCTCATAGGAGAGGTGCTCCATCCCTCTGATCTCGCATCCTGTCCTTCAAGTGTGTCAACCATACCACTTACCATGGTGTTGTCTGCAAACTTGTTGAGGATGCACTTGATCCCACTGTCTGTGTCATTGATGAAGGCATTAAACAGTACTCGTCCCAGTATGGACACCTGAGGGACATCCGTTGTCACTTATCTCCATCCAGATGTTCAGCTGTTGATCACTATCTTCTGGATGTGACCATCCACCTGAGTCCTTATCCACCAAGTAGTCCACCCATTGAATCCATATATCTCCAGCCTTATAGAAGTCCAGATAGACGACATGTGTAGCCCTTCGCTAGTCCACTCATGTAGTCAGTCTGTCATAGAAGCCTGCTAAGTTGGTCAGACAAGGCTTGCCCTTGGTGAAGCCACGCTGCTGTCTTGAATCACTTCCTTATCCTCTGTGTGCCTTAGTATAGCTTCCAGGAGGATCTGTTCCATGGTCTTCCCAGGCACAGAGGTGAGGCTGACAGGTTGGAAGTTCCCAGGGTCCTCCTTTCTACCCTTTTGAAAAATGATGTCAGTGTTTCCCATTTTCCAGTCCCCGGGGACTTCAGGTGACTGCCATGATTTTTCAAATATCATGGCGAGTGGCTTGGCAACTGCATTAGCCAATTCCCTCAGGTCTCTGGGATGCATCTCATCAGGTCCCATAGGCTTATTTATGTTCAGGTTCCTCAGGTGGTCACAAACCTGATCTTCTCTTACAGTGGAAGCGACTTTGCTCCCCCAGTCCCTGCCTTGCAGTCCATCCACTTGAGAGGTGTCGGAAGAGAAGCTGGCAATGAAGACTGAGACAAAATTTTGTTGAGTACCTCTGCCTTCTCCTTGTCTTTTGTTACCAGTTTGCCAGTTGTATTCATCGGGGTGGGGAAGTACACCTTCTTTGACCTTCCCCTTCTGGCTGACATAGCTATAGAAGCTGATCTAATAATTCTTTGTGTACCTTGGCAAATTCAGCTCTAGCTGTGCCTTGGCCTTCCTGACTCCATCCCAGTAAAACTGGGCAGCGTCCCTATACTCTTCTCAGGATGCTTGGCCCTGCTTCCACTGCTTGTGTATTTCCTTCTTGCCCTTCAGTTTGACCAGCAGGTCTTGACTCAACCATGCTGGTCTTTTGCTGTCCTTTCCCCATTTCTTACATTTGCAGATTGAGAGCTCTTGCACTCTATTCTCCCAGCTCTGTTCTGCTCCCCTGTCCCTGAGGGCAGTTTCCCAGGGCGTCCTATTGACTAACTTATTGATGCCTGGGGCACTCTGCTTGAATCTGGCTACCATCTGTATGGCAAACCTTTGACTACTGCCCTATGTACCTAGTGGCCTAGNGACTCAACCATGCTGGTCTTTTGCTGTCCTTTCCCCATT